>JANHAO010009838.1:0-18088 GCA_026873985.1 Saraca asoca
CTTTCTCACTCTTTTATATGAAAATTCAATAAAATTCAAGTTTGATACTGGTGTATACTAATCTCCAATGAGATAAGGGCAAGATTCATTCTCTTTCCGCATTCTTTAACCATTTTACTTAGGACCGACACAAGGTTTTTACATAACCAATTTGTTTTTCTACAAAAATTTTAAATTCTTTAAATTTCTCAAAAGTCTCTAATTTTTCTTCAAGAAAATATACCCAAGTCTTTCTGGTAAAATCATTCACAAAGATTAAAATGTAACTTTTGTGTCCAAGTGATACTATCTCAACTAGGCCATTGATGTCTGTGTACACTAACTCCAAAGGTTGGGTTGCCTGGCCCTTCTAGCTTTTCCAACTGGAAAGAAGTCTCTGTGCTATTTTCCAAGAATACATCTTACACACTATAGATCAGGAGCTTTAATTACTAGTAAACCTGTTACCATCTTTTTCTAAGCTAATAGTGTCAGCTCACGGAAGTTCAAAATGACCAAATCGAAGATGCCACAGTCATTCCTCATCTTTTAAAATTGTTGAAAAGTTCATCAATGTTCTTGTTTGCAAGGTGAGAGGAAACAAGCGATTCTTTGTCATTGTACTATTATAATCATTTTACTATATTTACCTTTAATTGTGTAAACTCCATTCTAAATATCAATTTTGTATCCTTTTGCGAAAAGCTGACCAATTCTTAATAAATTCTAATAAAGACCTCGCACAGAATAAACATTAACAATAATAACATTTGTATCATCTTTGAATTTAATGTTGATATCACCTCTGCCTATAATGGGAATTTTGAATTAATTCCTGAGACTTACTTCTCCACGTATATTTCATCTAGATATGAGAAACACTCCTTCCTTCCACATTGTAACTCAATACACAAATAGGACACTGCTCACCTTTTTTTTTTTTCCTACACAAGTTTGCTAGCTTTTTCTTCTCATTTTTTTGGTGCATTTCACAAACTTAAACAAGCTATATTTATAGGCAAAATTAGACTAATATGATAAGAAATCTTTAACTTTATCCCAATAAATCAGCCTTATCTTCACTAAACTTTATCTCTTGTATTTTTAAATATAAAAGCATAATACTTATCCCAACAGACCAACCTTATCGTCAAATTCTAGCCTTATTTTGTTACATTTGAGACTTTAGTTTTCTCAAATTAAGATCTCAATTTTTATCATTTTTTTCAAAATTTAATTTACATTATTTTCGACATGAATTGGATTAAGGTTAATTCAAATTAAATAAAAATTCAATAAAACATTTAATTAATTACTAAAATATCTTTAATGAAATATAATAAATAAATAAATTTTCTAATTAAAATTATTAAATAAATCAATTTCTACACTTATAATAAATAAATTAATCCAATAAGATTAATTATTATTCAGATCGCACAGAGTTTATTCAAGTTTTCTGTATCTTGTCACTTTGATAAGGCAATAAAACACTCGGCAGAATATTTCTCCGTGAGTATTAGAGACTATGACGACAAGTGCTGTCCAAAATATCAAGCCTGACTTGAATGGACACGTGACGACACGACTACACCGTTCTTGACCACCGATATCTCTAAGTGACAAGAATTCGTTGCGTCATTAATTTGAAGATAAATGAATATTCACACTAGGATAATAATCCATAATTCAAGAGCTTAGAAAATTCTGGCAGTAGCTTGATTTTTACGTCATTTTCAAGAGGAATTTATATAATTATTTGTATTTCATTCTATATAGTTTATAATACGTAATATAGAATTTTTTGCAATAGAGAACAACATGATAAATATTTTTATAGTCCATTCATTAATTGGAAAAAATAGATATTTTAGAAATGCTTCTTGTAGTTCTCGAATTTTGAAGTGGTAAACTCATCAAGTTCCCTTCTTTTCACAATTCTACGTACAGGAAATCTCTAATCATATTCAATATTTTTATTTCCATTCTTTGATCTCTAATGTCGAATAAATATTTTTTCATATGATTACTAGAATAATTCACATCATCCTTTAGACATCTCATTTTTCCAATATTATTCATGATACCTAATATTTATAAATAATATGAAGAAAATTAAATATTACATCAATTTTACTCCCAAATCCAAAAATAGATGTGAAAGTATTACATTCTCTAATACAAAATGTAATGTCCATAATAAGATCTGTTTTCTTCCCAAGATAAAATTGTAATAAAAATTAGAGATAAAATATATAAGTAACAAAACAATTTTCTAATGACACTTTGACAAGCATGGATTTTCATTATAATTTTTTACTAATTTCTTACTACTTTTATAACTTTTTATTTGGCTGATTTCATCTTAATTTACATCTTTTCCTAGTGGATCAGATGTAATTAGCTTCTCTTAAAAAGTAAGGGAGATAGAAAAATATTTTATTATTGATATTTTTATATTTTTATTATACTTTTTTTATTTTTTCAAGTCGAATTTTGCAATTTCCAAAAGATTGGATTTTAAGTGCGGATTCTCACAATAAAGAAGCAAAATTTTAATCCTTTTGAACTTTTGAATTGAAAGCAATATGGACTAGAATTATGAAAACAAATTGCAAATTGAAAAAATTAACTTGATGTTTAGTTCAATCGATTGTAAGTTACAAAAGGGCATAGTGCACATAGGTTAAAAGTGAAGAAGTGTTTGAATCTACAATCCTAAAATTAGCAGAATGCTAGGTTGTCACAAATTGCTATGAAGAATACGCAATATGTTGGATAGTTTAAGTTGTTAAAATGGAAAAATGACACTCAATTATGGCCCTTGACTATTGCATGTTTCTCTTCATGAAAATCTCAAGTCAAAACCCTCCAAAGAGCTTTTTGACCATTTTTCTCTGCTTTTTTACAATTTTAATGATGAATATGCCTCAAAGTTATTATCTATGTTCTCCTTTTTGTCTTATGGGCTAGCTTGGTTCGTCTTTAATCCTTAGCTTTCTAATATTTAAAGTGTCAAATTTTGGTTCAAATCCCTTTGCCTTCAATTCATTTTTACAGGTTTTCCCCAAGAACAAACTTCTAGGATTGAAATTCATTTGTCGGATACACCAGCTTCGCAAATTGGCATCGTACAAGGATGTCCATTAATTGTTTTGGAAAAGAAGCTTCAAGGACAGACTCTGAAACCCTTTGAATGTTCTTAAGTTGAGAACACAAATACTGAAATGCGAGCCTTCCTTGAGCATCATAATTATTTCACTTGCATATATGAATATATTTTCAAAAGGCTGATTATCACATTCACATATATACTTCAGCATGAATATTGCTAACGAACTTAATCACTATATCGTTGTGCAGACACTAGAGGCATCATTGAAGACTACAGGTATGCAGTATGCCAAAAATTTTCCTTTTGAGAAATATTATAAAGTCGAATTTGACTATACAAAACATAAAATTCATTATTCATGAAATTGACAAACTCTTATGAATAAAAAGAAGTTCATGATTCTTATTATAGGTAAAAAATTGTGGAAGGCTTATGGGATGAATCCACAAGTTCAACCAAATGTTGAAACTCCACCTTTTAATCCCAACCAATACCTTTGTCAAATGCACCTTTTAAATATAAAAAACCAGTTCGACTTAACCGTAGTCTTGACATTGACGTTACCCTTGCTTATCACTATCCACATTCTTTTGATGTCAAGCACTTGCTAGCAGCTCGAGTTGTGGAACCTTTAGTTAAGTTTTTATCTTTCAAAACTTAACTCAAATTTAATCATTGTAGCGCTCTTTTATTTCAGTTGCAGCAATATCCATTAAGATCCCTGGCATTGCTTAGGAAGATGACATGGCCAAGAAAATGGTTGATGAAGTTTAGAGAAAACACAAAGAGACAAATGAGTTGTTTCTAGATGTCAATGATGAGCCACTAGCCACATAAAAAGGAAAGTATTAGAGGAAAACCTAATTCATTTCAACTAGTAACAAATAGTAGAAATGTCTTCTAAGAAAACCAAAAACTTTGTTAAGACCAAAAAAAAAAAAAGGTGAAGTTGTTTTGGGAAACACTATACTTTCTTATATGCCTTAGACACAATTGACCAAAGCTCCTACTCCTCCTTCGACCTTGCTAACTCCCAAAGATACTGCTCAATCTCAAGTAAAAGGCTACATATTTGACTTTTCTTCTCATTTTGCATTTATATTGACATTTCTTTTGTTTCCTTTTCAAGAATTGCAAGAGCCTGAGTATAGAGTCAAAATACCAAGAAACACGAACCTAGTCGAGAAAGTTGATGGCCAAATAGCCTCACTTAATCAAAATGATGTTAGTGCTGCTTCTGGCCCAATTGAACAAGTTTTGACACTTGCATCTTCTCAGGTTGTTCAACCTATTATTTGTTCCACTCCTTTAGTCGAACTTGCCAAACCAAATGTTTGTATGCCTGCTTAATTGATACTTATTCCCCCAAAATAGAAACTAAGATAGCAGACAAAGATCATCAATTAGCTAGCAAAGAAGACCATACCACAGTTGCTTTAGCTTATTTAATTTCAGTTGAGAAGGAAAACATTTCAACTTCTATTTCAATTGAAACAAAATAAGATGCGCTTATGGTTCCCACATCCAGTCCTTCTGAAGTAAGTAAAATTGAGATAAAAAATGTAATCAATCTTTTGAATGCTTTGCTTAATTCTATATTGCTATTGAATAAGGAGAAGAAAGAATTTCTTGATAACTCTTTAAAGATTCTACAAGATGTTCACGAAGCTAAGGTTATAGATGGTCTTAAATCATTTGTGCATAGCTTTCTTGACCAATTACCTTTGTTACTCAGTAGCCTAGTTAAGTTAACTTTAGTTGAACTTTCATACCTATTGTGGGTGTTTTTGAAACCACGCAAATGGGCTGGCAAAAGCCCAACTAGAGGGGGCCCAGCTTGCTAGAAGCCAAGGTCGCTAAGCATAGGCACCAAATCACCAGCCGCGAGCTCAAAGTAAAGGACTAGACCAAGGGTGCAATGCCAGCTTTCTACGAGCTTTCGCTCGTAGGTCTCAACTCTAAAGAAGAGTTCTAGCTCATCGACCCCAACTCTAGCTCACAGGTCACAGCTAGCTCCTAGCTCAAGCTCGCAGCTCCTTACTCCTAACTCCCAACTCTCAAGTTAAGCTTTTAGCTTCCAGCTTTCAGCTTTAAAGGAGAGCTTTAATACTTCCCCAACCAATATCAACTTGTGAGACTAACCTGCAGACACCAACTTGTAGGGCTTACTTGCAAAAATTAGTCTGCAGAAGCTAGCCTACAGTCTGTAGAAGCTGACTTGTAGAAGTTCAAATTGTTAAGATATTTATTACTTGAGATAACAAATTTACAACTTGTCAAATTACATTTGTAACCCCCTATCTTTATAAATCGGGGGTTAAACCATTGTATCAAGGGGGACTCCATGAACAAACACTTGTAAATAGCAATTTACACTGATAAATGAAATCATCCGTGGATGTAGGGAGCAATACTGCTTGGTTTTAGGTGAACCATGTTAAAATCTCTCGGTGTCTTCCCCTTATTCTTCCTCTTTTTTCTTTGCTTTTTGCATCTGCCTTTTGCCTGCAAAGCTGAAATATAGTTTGGGGGTTTCAAGAACTATTCTAGTTGACAGGATTTGGGCCAACTAAATTTTATCGTCAACATTTTGGTGCTAGAAAGAGGATCTCATTTATGTTTTGGTAGATTTTTGGTTTAGCTACGATGATTAGGGGAAGAACCACCAAAAGCTCAAATGACCTAGTTACTTGACCCGAAAAACAAGTGGAATGATAGAGAGAACCAGTTCTTTCTACAATAGGCATTTTTGTCAGACCTACAACAGGCAATGTAGCCGACTCACCCTTTACACCCACTGCCAGCTGGTTGTCATTACTCCAGAAACTAACGAAGTGCAGATGTTGATCCAAAACCAAAAAGCCCTGGAACAATAGTGAGAGGCGGTTAAAGTGCTAACACGAACCCTGGGTGCCCAAAAGCAAGACAAGGTCACTACAACCAGACAACTGCATCAAGTCGCTTAGTTAGTTCACTCCTCCCATTCATGGATGGGATCAAAGGTTCATCGAGCTCATAATGATCATGATGACTCACGATGTGAGAGCTCGCATCGAGCTAAAATCTCGAATAGGTGAAGCCAAGGAAATTCCTCAAGTCACTACTCCCATGACCAAGGAAGTAAGAAAAGCCCACAAACTTCTAGTCAGAGGTATGAGACATGAGATCTGGTGGTAGAAGAGTTAGTCCAGAGGGTAAAACAATTAGAGGAAAGCCCTCAAGCCTAGAATAGACAAGAACACTATGAGGAGAAGACTCCATTTACGAGCGAGATAGAGAAGTAGACTCTTCCTCGCAAATTTAAAATCCCTGCAATCTCACCATACAATGGGGATACTGATCCATATGATCACTTGGATGCATTCAATATCCAGATGGACCTTTAAAAGACCAATCCTCTGGTCAAGTGTCGTGCCTTCCCTGCTATGCTGGGATACATACCTCGAACATGGCTCAGAAGTCTCCCAGCTAACAACATTAATAGTTAAGAACAATGTCAATGAAAATTCATTAACCAGTATCGAGCATTAAAAAGGCAACTCGCACCTCCCTACCACCTCATGATGATCTTTCAGCGTAAGCATGAATCACTAAAAGATTACATCACCAGGTTTAGACACAAAGCCAATTCAGTAGAAAATCTCTCAGAGGATAGCATCTTGACAACAATCTCTATGGGACTCCAAAAAAATGGAAAGCTGTATAAAAGTATATACAAGTCCCTGGTAAGAGATTTAGCTAAGTTCTACGAACGAGCTACAAAGTAGATCAAGTGGGAAAAAACTTTTAGCTCAGGGAAGCCCAATCAGAAAGACGAGATGAACAGCACCATCCAAAACAAAAAGAGGAGTAGTGAAGGTCAGAATGACCACCCCAATACTTAGACTATGAAGAAGTCTAAAAGCGAGCAATCGTAACATCAAGGTCATCATAACAGTTACAACATCCTATTAGATACCCCAGATAGGATCTTTGCAGTAGAAAAGGATAGGGAAGACTTCAGGAAGCCTAAAACCTTAAGGACTTCCAACATGTTTAGGAACAACAGAGATAAATTTTATGTCTATCACAATAAGATGGGACATAATACATTGGAATACTGGGTGCTCAAGGATGTCATCGAAGATCTCATCAAGAGAGATTGCTTAAGGGCTTATGTCAAGAAATCCTCCTTATAGTACCCTCAGCAACCCCAACAACTAGCATAATAGCAGCGGGCTACTAATCAAGAGCAAGCACTCTCTACAAGAATTATATTTTAACCTTGAAGTGAGCACAAAAAAAAGAGTTCAACTCGCTCCCCCATTCTTGTACTATCATTTTCTTCTTGAAACTCTTATGTTAATATTCACTAACTTTTGATGGATTTTTAGCAAAAATATTATCTAGGAAGGTCCAAAGACTGGAATAAAGACCTGGTCATCTTGTAATATGAGCTTAAAATAATGAACATCCACACTCACATTTTCAATCAATTTCAACTCGACCAGATTAAAGAAATCAGAACCAAGACTCATATCCACTGAGTAACAAGATTACTATGGCATAACCCACTAAGCAACATGATTGCTACGACGTAACCCATTGAGAAACATGATTGCTGTGGAGTGACCCACTAAGCAACACGATTGTTGTGATATGACTATCGTGGTTTGACCTGCTTAACCCACAAGATTACTAGTAGAAGCACATTCATGCAACCTGCTTGAGCAACAAGATTACTGGCATATGTGCGGTAGTATAGTCCACTGAGCAACAGGATTGCTATTCCATTGAGCAACGAGATTGCTATGGAATTAAGCAACAAGATTGCTGTGACATTGAGCAATGAGATTACTGTGGAATTGAGCAACAAGATTGTTGAGGCACAACTAGCCTGAGCTACAAGATTACTGGCTGGGTATTTATACGACCTATCTCATTTAAGGCCCAGCTCTTATGGGACCTCATATTTAAAGGCGTAGCTCTCAGACACCGACCTCGTGCCAGCCGAGGTGCACGTAATCGCCCATTGAGCACTCGAACTCATGCCAGCCGAGGTGCACTTAATCGCTACCTGGGCATTCAAACGCATGCTAGCTGAAGTGCAATTTGAGCATTTAACTTATTTTGATCAAGGTACAGCTCTTATGCAACCTATTTCAGTGCCCCGCTTGAGCTTGCCAAGGCACAACTTTCATATGATCTACTAGCTGTTCGACTTGACGTATATCCTTTTTAGTCATAATTTACTGATCAAGGTCCATTTGTAAATATTATCATTTGTGACCTGTGCAATACTTGACTAGTATTTGTTAAAACATGCCTACCAAAATTGATTGACTTATCGAGCACTCATTTTATCTAATGTATATCAAGTTATAATTTGCAGGAACTCATACTATCACTTGCGGCCTATTGAGTATCTGACTCATCAAAAACCTTACTCATCAAGGAAAATGTGCACATGAACACTCAAGATGAAACTTAGGAACTCAGATAATTTGGTAGAACAACATTTTGCCAACAGATCACAGCTCCAAGCCTATGAAGCACACTGAGAGCTGGGGGGTGAATGTTGTGGGTGTTTTTGGAATCATGAAAATGTGCTAGCAAAAGCCCAACTGGAGGGGCCTAGCTCATTTGGAAGCTGAGGTTGTTGAGCATAGGCACCAGATCACTAGTCACAAGCTTGGAGTAAAGGACCAGGCCAAGGGTGCAGTGCCAGCTCACTATGAGTTCCAACTCGCAAGTTTTAGCTCTAAAGAAGAGCTCTAGCTCATCGGTCCCAGCTTTAACTCATAGGTCTTAGCTAGCTCTCAACTTTGACTCGCAGCTCCCAACTCCCAGGTCTAGCTCATAGCTCCCTACTCCCAGCTACCATCTCTTAGGTTGAGCTCTCAACTCTCAACTATTAGCTGTAAAAGAGAGCTCTAACACTTCCCTAGCTAATATCAACTTGCGGGAGTAACCTGCAGACACCAACTTGCAGGGCCCACTTGTAGAAATTAGTTTGTAGAAGTCAACCTATAGTCTGCAGAAGTCCAAATTGTCAAAACATTTATTACTTAATGTAACATATTTATAGCTTGTCAAATTACATTTATAACCCCCCCTGTCCTTATAAATAGAGGTTAAACCATTGTATCAGGGGGGATTCCATAAACAAACACTTGTACACAGCAATTTACACTGATAAATGAAATCATTCATCGACGTAGGGACCAATACTATTTGATTTTAGTTGAACCACGTTAAAATCTCCCAGTGTTTTCCCCTTGTTCTTCCTCTTCTTTCTTCGCAATTTGCATCTTCCTCCTGCCTGCAAAGTCAGAATATAGTTTGTGGGTGCTAAGAACTATTTTGGTTGATACGATTTGGGCCAACCAAATTTTACCATCAACAGTCCCAAAACTTGGCCAAATAGAAAGCAAACTTTGTGTTAAAGGAATATATTCAAGTAGAAACATCTTGTAAAATATCTTCTTTTTTTTTATGTTGTTTGTCACCTAAAATATAAATACAAATTATATAAAAAACTATATATGAATGAGTTTTAAGTCATTAACAAAGTCATGCTCATCAAATGATTCATTTTTTCAATTTACTTATTTTCCATCTATAAACAATATGTGTACATGTCCACCTGATTTCTTCAAACAATCAAACTCATTGAAAGTTGGCTAGTCACAATTGGTGATGTTAACCCGCATGCAATGTGCTCAGTTTTATAAACGAGGGAGGAAAGTGTTTTCTAAAAAAAGGGGAAGAAGAATGAAACTTAATATGCTATTATAATTGCATAACATGTGATACATTCACATAAATATATTATATGTAATTATTTTAATTTCATTATTTCTTAATTTTTTGATTTGTTTAGCAAATTGAGATAAATAAAGAGATTCAATTCTAAATAGATGGTTATTTATTTTTATGAACATGTTATCTATAAATTGTTTATATAGGTAATAATTCCTAGATTTAAATAATTTCAATTTAATTGATTGATATTAAATCTTTCAAATACCTTTTAAATAAATCAAAATGTTCAACAAATGCTTAGAAATTCATGTCTCCAAAAACCACTAAAAAAATCGTTTTCTTTTTATTATTATTATTGTTATACTCTGAGAGAAGACTTTTGAATTTATGATGTATATTTTCTATTGTAAAGTATTTTAATAACCACTTTATAATTACTACAAAAGACACTTATTTGTAATTGTAGATCTAAAATGTGCTTGGAGATTGTGTAGGTAAACAAGTTCGTGTATAAGTGAAGTTAAGATGATAAAAAATTTACTGTGAAATTTACAAAAGATAAATATCAAATCTCAAAATTTTAGAAAAATATCAAAAATATTAAACTACTTAATAAACATTGGAGATTGGCAGGGATAATTTTGAATTTATGGAACAAACATTGTAGAATTCCATTTACACTCCTTGTCTTTCTTCTTTATTTCTAGTAACATCAATATTACATATAACCATAGAAATCTAATGTCATTTTTTAAATTACGATTGTAATCACATTATGACCAATAAAATCATAGATAAATAAAAAAAATATAAAATTACAAAAAATTAGAGTTGTAAACCCTAACAAGATAGCAATATACGTGCAATATTAAATCGCAGTTTTAAACAAGACATATAAATTAAGAATAGTGAATTCATATATCATGGTAAATTTTATTCATTAACATCAGGGTCGGATAAGTTATACATGCACTCATCATAGGTCACAGATGCATGCTAGTATTATTTACTTATATGGGATATATATTTGTAATATTGAGGGTAGCAGGATTCATAAAACCCAGATTTGAGCTGCTTTTTAACAGTTTTTGGTGCACCAGCAGGCAAAGTTCTTGCATCTGCCGCTGATTAAGTGTTCTGTCTTCTTGCACTTGTCGTTACATCCAGAGTTGAAAAAACATGCACCTTGGAACTTATCACTTAGCACTTCACAAGTTCTTGCCTCTGTCTGCACCACCATTTCTGTTGCAGTAAATAATAAAAAAAAAATGGAAGTGAAATGTAAATAAAATGAAGTGATAGCTAATTTGGAAGTTGATAAAAGGGTTGGAAAAAAAAAAAAAGAGAAAATGGAGGGTTAAAATGTCATTTAAAATTATTTCATATTTTAAGAAAAACTCTTTGTCATATGTTAAATAAGTTGAATACAAATAGTTAGCCTATAAATTTTTACCACTTTTAGTCTAAGGGCATTTTTGGATATTACGTATTAAATTACTTTTGAAAAGAATTAATTTATAAAAGAATGGGTTTTATGTTTTGGAATAAGGTTAAAATTTATTTCTAATGTGAAATTGACTTAAAAGACATAAAATGTTATATTAAAAATAAGTAGAATACAAAAAGGAAAGTTAAAACTGAAAAGTGAAAAGAAAAAGTAAATGGACGATAAAATAAAGTGTAATAAAGGTGAATGAATTGTGTGTTTGGCACCTCAAATCTTAAATTACTATGCCTTAAAATTAGTTTTGAAAAGGAGTAAAAATTTCTTATTTTTATTTCATGTTACTTTCATTTCATTTTTCTTTTGTTCAAAAGTAATTTTGAGGCAAAAGTAAGGAAAAAATAGCCAAAAGTAAATATTGATTCAGCTATTCAAGTATCATTCTTACTACTTTATATAATCTGGGCCATATATGTTTGCAAACATGCCCTAAATTGATTTAGAGACAGAGACAGAAATGTCATTGAGTTAGTTAAGACTAGGAGTACAACTTACCAGCAGCAGAGAGAATGATGAGGAAAAAGCACAACCCGGTAAGGGACCTTTTCTCCATGGCGTGTACTGAATAGCAAGAGAGTAAGGTAATGTTCGGCCTTTAGCCACAGAGTTGCTCTGAATTTTGTGTGCGCGAATGAAGAATTAAGATTGGGTTACTATATATAGAGTCTTGTGAGTACTGGCCAAGGGTAGGACAGGTAATTAAAAAAAATTGAGCTCCTAGAATAATTCTACGTGAGTATTAGAGACTTTGACGACAAGTGCTGTCCTGAATTGAATGGACACGTGACGACACGACTACACTGTTCTGGAACCACCGAGATCTCTAAGTGACAAAAATCAGTTGCGTCATTAATTTGAAGACAAATGAATATTTGCACTAGGATAATAATCCATTCTTCAAGACCTTAGAAAATTCTAGCACTAGCTTGTTTTGACGTCATTTTCAAGAGCAATTTATATATTATTTGTATTTCATTTCATATATAGTTTATAATACGTAATAAAGAATTTTTTACAGTAGAGTACAACATGATAAATATTTTTATAAACCACTCATTAGCTGGAAAAAATAGAGATTATAGAAATGCTTCCTGTAGCTCTCAAATTTTGAAGTAGAAAGCACATCAAGCTCCCTTCTTTTCACAATTCTGCTCACAGGGAATCTCTAATCATATTCAATATTTATATTTCCATCCTTCGATCTTTAATCTTGAACAAACATTTTTTTTTTATATAATTATTAGAGCCTTTCACATCATCCTTCAGACATCTCATTTCTCCAAAATCATTAATGATTACTCATATTTATAAATAATATGAAGAAAAATTATATATTAGAATAATTTTTTATAAAATAATTTTATGTGAAAGTGTTACATTCTCTAATACAGAATGTAATATCAGTAATAAGCTCTGTTTTCTTGGCAAGATGATATTGTAATAAAAATTAGAGATAAAATGTATAAGTAACAAAATAATTTTCTGATGGTACTGTGACAAGCACCAATTTTCATTATATTTTTTTTCTAATTTCTTACTCACGAAGAAGACTTTTATAACCTTTTACTTTGCTAAT
The DNA here is from genome assembly GCA_026873985.1 of Saraca asoca. Taxonomy (NCBI): domain Eukaryota; kingdom Viridiplantae; phylum Streptophyta; class Magnoliopsida; order Fabales; family Fabaceae; genus Saraca; species Saraca asoca. Next base: position 12,919 of record JANHAO010009838.1, read on the forward strand.
TTCATCTACATTTGCATCTTTTCCTATTGGATCATATATAATTAGCTTCTCTTAAAAAGTGAGATAGAAAAAAAAAATTATTATTGATACTTGTTTCAAGTTAAATTTTGTAATTTCAAAAAGGTTAGATTTTAAGTGTGGATTCTCACATTAAACTGGAAAAATTTTAGTCCTTTTGAACTTTTGAATTGAAAGCAACATGGACTAGAATTATGATAACAAATTGTAAATTAAAAATTAACTTGATAATAACTTCAATCAATTGTAAGTTACAAAGGGGCATAGTGCGCATGGGTTACAAATGAGAAAGTGTTTGAATCTACAATCTTAAAATCACCAAAGTGCTGGGTTATAGCAAATTGCTATGTAGAACATGGAGTATGATTGATAGTTCAAGCTGTTAAAATGGCAAAATGAAGCCCAATTATGACCCTTCATTATTGCATGCTTCTCTTCATGAAAATTTCAAGTCGAAATCCTCCCAGGAGCTATTTGACAATTTTTTCTTTGCTTTTTACAATTTTAATGATGAATGTCCCTCAAAGTTATTATCTTTGTTCTCCTCTTAGTTTTATGGGCTATCTTGGTTCGTCTCTAATCCTAATCTTTCTAATATCTGAAATGTCAAATTTTGGTTCAAATTCCTTTGCCTTTAATTCCTTTTTATAGGTCTTCCCCAAGAACAAACTTCAGGGGTTGAAATTCATTTGTTCGATACACTAGCTTAGCAAATTGGCCTCATACAAGGATGTCCATCAATTGTTTTAGACAAGAAGCTTCTATGATAGACTCTAAAACCCTTTGAATGTTCTCATGTTGAGAGCATAAATACTGAAATGCGACACTTCCTGAGCTTCAAACTTATTTCACCATGTCTTGCATATATGAACATATTTTCATAATGGTGGTTGTCACATTCACATATATACTTCAACATGATTATTGCTAACAACTTAATCACTATATCATTGTGCAAACAGCGGAGACATCATCAAAGATTGCAAGTATGCATTATGTCGAAATTGTGACTTTTGAGAAATATTATAAAATCAAATTTGACTATACAAAACATAAAATTCATTATTCATGAAGTTGACAAAACTCTTATGAATAAAAAAGAAGTCAATGATTCTTATTATAGCTAAAAATGGTGGAAGGCTTATGGGATGAATACACAAGTTCATCCAAATGTCGAAACTCTACCTTTTAAGCCCAAACCTATACCTTTATCAAATGCACCTTTTAAATATAACAAATCAGTTTGACTTAACCCTAGTCTTGACCCTAATGTTACCCTTGCTTAACACTATCCACAATTTTTTGATGTCAGGCACTTGCTAGTGGCCAGAGTTGTGAAACCTTTAGGTAAGTTTTTAGCTTTCAAAACTTAACTCAAATTCAATCATTCTAGTGCGCTTTTATTTCAGTTGCAACAATATCCATTAAGATCCCTGGTATAACTCAGGAAGATAACATGACTAAGAAAATGGTCGATGAGGTTTAGAGGAAATACAAAGAGGCAAAATGAGTTGTTTCTGGATGTCAATGATAAGCCACTTGCCTCCAAACAAAGTAAGTTTTAAAGGAAAACCCAATTTGCTTCAGCTAGTAAACAAATAGATGAAAAGCCTCCTAAGAAAACCAAAAGTTTATTAAGCCAAAAAAAAAGGTGAAGTTGTTCTGGTAAATACTATACCTTCTTAAATGCCTTAGACATAATTGACCAAAGCTTTTACTCCTCCTTCGACCTTACCGACTCCGAAAGACACTGCTCAATCTCAAGTAAAAGTCTACATATTCGACTTTTCTTCTCATTTTACATTTATATTGACATTTCTTTAGTTTCATTTTCAAGAATTATAGGAGCCTAAGTAAAGAGTCAAAATACCAATAAGCATGGACTTGGTCGAGAAAGTTAGTGACCAAACGACCTCACTTAATCCAAATGTCATTAGTGCTGCTTTGGCCCAGTCAAACAAGTTTCGACTCTTGCATCTTTTGAGGTTGATCAACATGCTATTTCTTCCACTCCATTTATAGAACTTGCCAGCCCAAATGTTTGTATGCCTAGCTTAATTGATACTCATATTGTCGACAAAGAAACTAAGATAGCATACCAATATCATCAATTAGCTAACAAAGAAGACAATACCATATTTGTTTTAGCTTATTTAATTTCAACTAAGAAGGAAAACTTTTTGACTTCTATTTAAATTGAAACAAGATAAGATGCAATTATGGTTCCCACATCCAATCCTATTAAAGCAGGTAAACTAAGATAAAAAAATGCAATCAATCTTTTGGATGCTTTACTTGCTGACAACCTTTCTATATTCCTTTTGAATGAGGAGAATAAAGAATTTGTTGATAACTCTTTAAAGATTCTACAAGATGCTCACGAAGCTAAAGTCATAGATGATCTTAAATAATTTGTGCTTAGCTTTCGTACCAAAACTTGGCCAAACAAAAAGAAGACATGGTGTCAAAGGAACATATTCATGTAGGAACATCCTGTAAAATATCTTAATTTATTTTTTTTTTATATTGTATGTCACCTAAAATATAAATACAAATTATGTAAAAGCTATATATGAATGAGTTTTCAGTCATCAACAAAGTGATGCCCATCAAATGATTATTTTTTTTTATTTACTTATTTTCTAACTATAAAAAATATGTTTGTATGTCCACTTGATTTCTTCAAACAATCGAACTGAATGAAAGCTGGTTAATCGCAATTGGTGATGTTAACCCATATGCATGGTGCTCAATTTTATAAATGAGGGTGGAAAGTGTTTTCTAACTACGAAAAGGGGAAGAGGAATGAAACTTGAGTATATTATTATATTCGTTGCATAACATGTGATGTATTCACATGAATATATTATATGCGATTATTTTATTTTATTGTTTGTTAATTGTTTGACTTGTTTAACAAATTAATTGAGATAAATAAAGAGATTAAATTCTAAATAGATGGTTATTTATTTTTATGAACATATTATCTATAAATTATTTGTATAGATAATAATTCCTTGATTTAAATAATGTCAGTTTAATTGGTTGATATTAAATCATTCAAATATCTTTTAAATAGATCAAAATATTCTGTAAATACTTAGAAATTCATGCTTCCAAAAACCACTAAAAAAATCATTTTCTTTTTCTTTTTCTCTTAGTCTTGTTATACTTTGAGAGATACCATTTAAGATTTTTGAACTTGTAATATGTATTTTTTGTCGTGAAGTACTTTAATAACCACTTTATAACTATTAGAAGAGACACTTGTTTGTAATCATAAATGTAAAGTGTGCTTGGAGATTGAGTAGGTAAACAAGTTCGTGTATAAGCAAAGTCAAGATGATAAAAAATTTACTGTAAGATTTACAAAAGATAAATATCGGATCTCAAAATTTTAGAAAGATATCAAAAATATTAAACTAGTTAACAAAACCTTGAAGATTGGCAGGGATAATTTTGGATATATGGAACAAACATTGTAGAATTCTATTCACACTCCCTGTTTTCTTTATTTACAGTAACATAAATAACGCATATAACCATAGATATCTAATGTCAATTTTTAAATTATGGTTGTAGTTACATTGTGATTAATAAAATCATAGATAAATACAAAAAAGATATAAAATTACAAAAACTTAGAGTTGTAAACCCTAACAAGATAGCAATATACATGTAATATTAGAACCCAATTTAAAACAAGACATAAATTAAGAATAGTTAATGTTATACACTAAAAACAGCCTCGTGCGAGCGAGTTCCCGAGAACCCGAGGACCAGTCCCCGCTCCTTATCAAGGAGCCTTCGGGAACTCGACAGCGACGAGCATCGAGCCTTGTCTCGCCCAACCATGGCCCGAAGGACCACACTCCAACGACGAGAGCGCCTCAATGACAATAGGCTCAAACGTCGACTTTGCGGCTGCTCCCCTCGCACTCGCCCCCTCGCTACGACGAGCCTAGCGGCTTCCCCGAGAAGCCCTCGCTTGAGACTGCAAGGCACCTTGCCTGACATAATGGCAGCTACACGCCTACTTGTCGGCCTAAGAAGGCCCGCTTCACAGTCAATTGCCGGGATACAGACTTCTTAGTGTCTTTTCCCATTTAATTGATGTAACACAACTGTAGCTAGCATTAAATGCTTGTGTGCTCTCCTTCTTCTATAAATAGAATTGCCTTGTTAGCAGAAGAGGAGAAGCCAATCTTGTAAACAATAACTTCTACATATTATCAATAAAATCTTTGCCATGGACGTAGGGTCTGGTACTGCCCGGATTTGGCCGAACCACATTAAAAACATTGTCATTCCTTCTCCCTCTTCCGCTGGACCATCTTCTACAGCAATTCAAGAGCGGCATTGATTCCTGAACTCTACATCCTATTGGCTGAAGTTTGGTTCCTACACACGAACCATATTTCGACGACAACATCTGACGCAGTCTGTGAGGATCTTCCACTCTTTGAAGTCTCTGCTGCTGTTCAGCAATGGCCCGAGGAAGAGCAACTCGAAGTTCTACAGCTCCGCCATCTCATCACACTACCATACCTGGGATGCAGGAGGAGCAAACACCTGACCAATCTCGATTGGCCTTGGAAAACGCAGTAAAAGAATTGACTGAGACTGTTAAAGCACTTGCCCAGGTACAAGTACAAAGTGCCCAAAGACAAGAAGAGGTTATGGTGCAACTCCAGCAGCTTCAAGAAGAAGCTCGGAGAGAAACTCGCAATGACCGCGACAGTCAGCAGTCGAGGGGCTCACAACACGTCGAAAGCTCCATCCCCCAGCATGGAAATCAACACCCAGTGATGGACGAGGTTCTCCGGAGGCTGTAGTTGCTTGAGGAGCGCCCTCAGCCTCAAAATGATTGGACGCATCGTGAGGAGACCACACCATTTTCTGTGGAAATTGAGAAGGAACCTCTCTCGCAGAAACTCAAGATGCCCGCCATCCTGCTATACGAAGGGAATAGCGACCCGAACGATCACCTAGACGCGTTCAACACACAAATGGACCTCCAGACGATCGAACATCTATTGAGATGCCGTATCTTCCCTACCACTTTAAGGGCAGCCCCCCACGCTTGGCTCAGGCACCTCCCCGCGCGCAGTATTGGCAGCTGGGAGGAATGCCAAAGAAAATTTATCAATCA
>JANHAO010009839.1:0-18127 GCA_026873985.1 Saraca asoca
CCTTGATCCATATGTATCTTCATACTTCAAGTTTCCTTCTTCTTTTCAACCATTTTCATCATCCTGCATAAAAAATATAAACCAATAGCAGTAACTCGAACAAAGTGTGAAATCAAAGTAAAAACATTAAGAAAACATGAAATATTATCAATAAATTAGACTAAAACTATCTTATTTTTATGCACTTTTTCCTATTTATCAAGAGACTACAAGAACTAACCTAGAGTGAGAGTAAGAATCTCCCTTATATATATATTAACTTAATTGTGTTAATCTGACCCATCTTATGATAGCCTAATTATAATGCTCACATGTTATGTCATATTTAGCCTCACAATGTTATCACTTTCAGATTGGGCTAATTTACAATAATTAATTTTATATTTGTGTAATTCAAGTTTTATAAAATATTCTTGTTGATGGTGGCATCTAGTTCAGGGGCAAACTCTAGTTAACTGATCAGTTCTTATTACCTCAAGCTGCTATTCTGGTTATGCAAATGAGAAAAAGCAGTAAACAACCAAAAGAAAAAAGAAGAAGAAGTATACAGAAGACTTTTAATATGATTCGGCTAAAGCCAATTGGCCCCTACATCCATAGTAGTGTATTGCCTAGAATGTTTGCTAGGCAAACAGTGTTTTTACAGAGAACTCTCTATAGTTTGGCTGAGTTTCTGCTAGTTTTTTTTCTAGACCTCCCTTTACAATGGACTCTTTCCTTATTTATAGAAGCAGGGGAGGCTACAATGATAATTTTCTAAATTGTACATCTGTTACATCATGTAATAAATATATATAGACAACTTGGACACTGCAGGTTGAGGTGTGTAGGCAGGTGTCTGCTGTTGGAGGCTAGTTTACCAGTGGGAAAAGTGTGCCTCTGGCTACTGATTGGACTTATTCGATACTTCAAGCTGGAGGTCACTCACTTGACAACCTTGGACTTGTGCTATACGACTTGCGGCTATGCAAGCCGATTCATTCCCGGTGCGTATCCTAGGCATGGCTCACTACATTAATGACTTGGAGCTCATCTCACTTAACGAGGCGAGGCTATTGTCTTGGCTTTACGTCTTAGCAAGCTGGTCTTCTGGACCTGTTGAACTTGCTTGTTGGGCTTTTGCTAACCCACCTCGTTGAACCAGATTTTGACCATAACATAAGCCCCCCAGCTTACAATTTGCTTTACAAACTAGGAGCTAAAACTTGCAGGCAAAAAGTCTGCACTTGGATTCTACTACATGAGCTTATCTTGTTGATCTAGGAATCTTCATTGAACTTCTACAATTTTCATTTTCATCCAAGTCTTCCTTAGTTGATATGTCCAATAGATTGTAGAAAATGACTCGGAGGTTGACATGAGTAGACTCCTGCAAATCAAAATTGAATCGTCATTAGATATTGTTAATGCTTAGTGGGTTAATTGACCATGATAAGCAGATATGATAAATAATCAAGTATTTGGAAAGGTCGCATGTATATGATGCCTTAGAAAGTTGGTCATATGCGTAGTGAGTAGGGGAGGGAGCATGCATATGGTGCCTTAGAAAGTTAGTCATATGTACGAGATCACATGCATACAATACCTTAGGAAGTTGGTAGTATGCATGAGGGAAGAGGTTGTATGCATATAGTGCCTCAGAAAGTTGGTCATATGCAAAGCAAGTAGGAGAGGGGCGTGCATATAGTGCCTCAGAAAGTTTGTTGTATGCCTGATGGAAGAGCTCGCATGCATATGGTGCCTTAAAAAGTTAGTCATATGCATAGTGAGTAGGAGAGAGGGCGTGCATATGGTGCCTTAGAAAGTTAGTCATATGCATGAGATCATATGCATATAGTGCCTTAGAAAGTTGGTCATATGCATAACAAGCAGGGGGATCACATACATATGGTGCCTCAAGAAGTTGGTAATATGTATGCAAAGTTTTGCAAAACTCATTGTTGAATATTCATTGATTTACAAACAAAGATTTTGAGATATTTTCATAAAGTTTGCAAAACAAGGAAATGGAACATAGCTTTTTGTTATGATCACCTTCCTTTGGCCAGGGTTGGAACTGCTAGGATCACTGTTTCACATGTCGTACCACATATTCTCTTAGGCGAACTCTCTTGATCAGGTCCTTAATTGTATCTTTGAGGGCCTAACAGTCTAAAGTGATGTGCCGATCTTATTGTGATAGGTGCAAAACTTGATCGAGTCCCTACGCTAGGGAGCTTTTTATGAGGTTGGGTATCCTAAAGTCTTCTTTATCTTTTTCTATGGCAGAAATCCTATCTTGGGAATTTGATAAGATGCTGTAATGCTCATGGTGACCTGAGTGCTGAAGTCACTTGGTCCTAGCTCTCTTCGTGAGCTAAAAGTTAGAGTTGTCATTCTGACCCTCATTTATCTTCTTTATATGAATAAAGCAACTCATTTCCTTTTTTGCTCAGACTTCTTCATGTCGAAAGTCCCTTCCTATCTGATATGCTTGGTAGCTCGCTCATAGAATTCCCCTAGGTCGCTAATTAATCGAGGACTTTCCATATTGTTGACTTTGTGCCTAAATCGTGCAACATAGCCTTTCAATGATTTGTCCTTCCATTGAAAGACCATCGTGAAATGACAAGGTGGTGTAAGCTGCCTCTTCAAGGCTCAATACTAGTTGATGAACTTTCTCTAACACTCCTTCTAGCTACTAATGCTACAGGCTGGGAGGTTCTTGAACCATGTCCAAGGAATGCTTCCCAATGTTACGGGGAAAATGCAAAACTTAACTAGGGGACTATTTATTCAGAGATCCGTTTGGACATTGAACACGTCCAGGTGTTCGCACGAGTTGCTATTCTCGTCATACAGTGGAATTATGAGAATTTTAAGTTTGCAAGGGAGAGGCTGCTTCTCAATTTCCTTAGAGAATAGGGAGCTCTCTTCATAGCGAGCTCGATCATCTTAGGCTTGAGAGCGTTTCTCTAGCTACTTTAACCTCTGGAGCACATCTTTAATTATCAGGTCCAAGCCTCCTAATTGTTGACTGGTGACTTGGTGGCTTCTTTTATTTTCCTGATCATGTGAGTAGTGACCTGAGGTCTGCTCTTGGTTAGTTCTGCTCGAACATCCAACTCCTCATTGTTGGTGAATATTTCTAGGTGTAACTACCTTAGCTTGCCTTTGTGCACCCTGAGCTTATACTTGCTTTAGCATTCTCACCACCTTGGCCAGCTCGTTTATTGTATCCTCTAGCGACTACTAGTGTTGGGGCGATGCTTGCATTTCATTAGCTTTAAGGACAACACCAGTAGGTTAGTGATAAGCTGCAGGGGGAAAGCGGTGGTGACTCCTACGGTGGAAGAGTTTGCTGATTGAATAATCGGAGCTTTTGAGTTTCCAACAGCTTTTCTTCTGGCCATTACAACTGAGCAGAAAATAAACTAGAATACAGATGAGGCCTTTCCTTTAGCACTAAAATATTGATGGTGGAATCTAGTTTAGGGCCAAAATCCAATCAATCGATCAGTTCTTATTACCTCAAGTTGCTATTTTGGTTGTGCAAATGAGAAAAAGTAGTAAATAGCCAGAAGAAGGAAGAAGAAGAAGCACATAGAAGACTTTTAATGTGGTTTGGCTAAAGCCAATCGACCCCTACATCTATGATAATGTATTGTCCAGAATGTTTGCTAGGTAAACAGTGTTTTTACAAAGAGCTCTAGCCATCGATTATATCATGTAATAAATATATACAGATAACTTAGACATTGCAGGTTGAGGTGTGCAAGTGGGTGTCTACTGTTGGAGGCTAGTTTGCTAGTTAGGAAAGTGCACCTCTGGCCATTGATTGGACTTGTGCAGTACTTCAAGCTAGAGGTTGCTTACTTGGCGACCTTGGACTCGTGCTATGCAACTTGTTGCCATGCAAGCTGGATTCATTCTCAATGTGCATCTTGGGCACAACTTGCTACATCAACAATCCGGAGCTCGTCTCACTTAGCGAGGCAAGGCTGCTATTTTGGCTTTGCGTCTTAGCGAGTTTTCTGGAACCCCTGAACTTGCTTGTTGGGCTTTTGCTAGCCCACCTCACTGAACCTAATTTTACCTATAACAATTCTAAACTATGGAATTCCACATAAAAAATTCTAATAATCTTTCACTTGGACAATATAGTTCAAATCATAATAAAGAAATCTTTTCTTTGAATTACTATATGTGTGGCCTCATCAAGAAGTGTCAAATTAGCAATAACATTATTACAACCACAAGTCTAAATTAAGATCATAAGTATTTAATAGTGCAGAATATCATGTCTAATAGGGATACTAATGTTATACACATTTGAGTATCTACACCTTGATGACCATAACACAATGTAAAATGTGAGTAACAAGATACATAAAAGTATATGTGATTATATGTAAATATCAACGTATTGGTATAAGCAGTTGCCCATGATGCCTAATAACATGCAATAATCTCAACATAATAGTGAGACAAGGCCTATACGTCTCCATCAACATCCCATAACACTATATGCGTAAATGACAATATGGCAACATCATTAATGTTTTACAAATCTTGAGATAATAATAATACTAGTTCATTGTTTCAATAAGAAATGTGAAACTTTCACTAACCTTGAATATTGAAAGGCTTAGTCAAACTTATTCTAGTCACTTGTTTGTGAAATAATCTTACATTTAAACCTTAGGTTAGTGGATCCACAAGTGTATGATCCGTGGCAACATGCATGATGCTTGTGTATCTTCTCTCTATCAAATTGATATTTAATATCAAAATACTTTGTATTGGTAGAACTTTTATTAATTTTGAGAGTAGCTTACTGCAGAAACATTGTCACAATATATGGTTAAGGTCCTAGAAATGTTCTCAACAACCTTGAATCTATATATTATATTCTCTAACCAAATAGTCTCACAAATGCTTTCACAACATGTAACATACTCTGCCTTCATAGTAGAGGTTGTTGTGATTAATTACTCAACATTTTTTCATGGAACAACCCCTTTTGCCATAATAAAGATATATCTAGATGTCAAGTTCCTATCATATGGACAACTCACAAAATTAGAATTAAAGCAGCATGAAACTACTAGATTACCAAATCTATGATAGGTCAACACAAAATTCTTTGTACCTTACAAGCACCTCAGAACTTTCTTCATAATAGTATAATATTTTCGATTGGAATCACTCAAGTATCTCTTAAGTACACCATTTGCTTAGGAAATATTAGGACATGTACATATTTGAGCATATATTAGGCTGTCAACAATGAAAGCATATGAGACCTACTTTTTTACTTGATATTTCTTCATCATTTCAAGGACATTGGGCTTTAGAAATAATCTTTATAAAGGCATAGCACTTTGAGAGCATAAAGACATGTTGGACCTTTTAAACACCTTTTCAATGTATGATCTTTGAGATGAGCCAGGAAAACTTCAGGATCTGCCATGATGGATCTGTATACCTAGCACAAAAAGGGCTTTATCAAGATCCTTCATATCATAATATGTCGACAACATCTACTTTGTCTCAATCATAAGTATTATCATCAACATGCAAGACTGCAATAAAAAGTTGCCAGTACCCATCTAAAATAGATACATTGATATGCATTATTCTTCTTGACCCCAAGAGAAAAGTTCATCAAACTTAAGATACTATTGTCTAGATACTTACTTCAAACCATATATGGATCTTTTTAATTTACATACCAAGTGTTCTTTACCCTTCTCTTGGTAAACATCCAGTTAGTTCATGTAAATAGTTTCTTACGAATCACCATTCAAGAAAACCATCTTAACATTCATCTAATGCAGCTCTACATTGAAATGTGTCACCAATGGCATAACAACTTGAAATGAGTCATTTGTCAAAATAGATGAGAAAGTTTCTCTATAATCAAAGCCTTTTTTCTTAGTGTAGCCTTTCACTACTACTCTAGCTATACCTCTCAATCTCTTTTTAAACATCTTGTTTGGCCATAAAGACCTACTTCCATCCAACAGGCTTGCAACCATCATGTAATTCCAATAAATCCCACACATTATTTTGACATATTGAACTAATTCATCCTTCATGCTTTTCATCCATTCTAAAAATTAAGATTTAAAATGGCTCCTTGAAAATTGGTAGTATCATTATTATCATTGACGTCAAATTTCTTCTCTTGTAGGTACACCAAATAATCACTTGTGATTACTTGTCTGTGAGCCCTTTGGGATCTCCTTAAAGGTACCTCTTCATTTATAGGACTTAATTACCTTTTTTTCTACTAATAGAGTACTTAGCTCTTTGACTTCCACTATTGGTTTTACAATTTGTGTACCGGATCATTTTTGGGATCAACTCAATATGTGTCAATAAGTGAAGCTACTATTGGAATAACAACTTGTTTTTCTTAAAAAGAGGCATCACATGGTTCTTCCTTCCCATTATCCATCAATCTTTAAAATAAATGACATGATCTAACTCAACCACCTTGATAGTGTGTGTCAAATAGTAAAATTTGCTTACTCTGTAGCTGTTATGTTATCTGATAAAGTGATCATTGATAGTCTTTGGATCAAATTTTTTTGTAAATAGATTATACAGCTTTACTTCAACCCTATAACCTTTAACATGGAAACATCCAAGACTACGCTTTTTCCCATGCACCAATTCACATAGGGTTTTAGGTATAGACTTACTAGGGTTTAAAAGCATCACCTAGAGGAAGTCTAGTAAAGTGGAATACACCGACATAGATCTCACCATGTCTATGATTGTGTAGTTCCTCTTTTTGAAATCCCATTTTGTTCAAGTGTTTTAGGATAATAGTGTAACTAGCATCAATTTTATAGTTTTGGAGATATCTTGCAAAAAGATTAGGATTCCTACTAGTTTCATTGTATCTACTATAATACTCACCAATTCCATCAAAATTGATGTACTTAATCTTTTTTCCTAGTTTGAGTTCAATCATAGTCCTGAATGCGTTAAAAGCATCTAATTATTCTAACTTTTCAGTGAGGAGTTCCACCTAGCCAAATATTAAATATTCATCAATGAAGGTGATGAAGTATTTGTATCCACCTATCGCGCTCAACATATCGACTCACTAACATCAATGTGAATCAAACCTAGAACATTTTCTCTTTTAATTCTTTTTCCCATTCTAGATCTAATAGGGAGTTTTCCCTTAAGGCAATCAACACACATACCAAAATGAAGAGAAAGTAGGAGTATGGCCTCTCAATTCAATAAAACCCCATACTTTTAGCTTGACCTAAAGACTTAACCTTAGCCAAGTATCATTTAAGGTGAGTGGACATTCTACTTTCACTTACTATTATTTTAGGCAAAAGAAAGGGTAGTTTAGATGCAGACTATTAAGGATATTATGATATATTAATTTTGCATATTGGTTGGTGTAATAGTCCTCTAAATGATAAATTATTAATCTTAGTGCTATTGAATTCCCTTGGATATGCAGTATTGCCCTATAAATTTGTGAGCCTATATGAGTATGAGTAACACTACCCCTATAAATTTTTACCCTTATGTTGTAGGCTCTTTTTAGTGATTTGGTAATTAGGACTAGTTGCTAGGGTATCAACCATTGCAATATATTTAGAAAAAAAATAGTTTAATGAAAGATAAATAGCGTGATAGAGTTGGTAGTTATAAGCCATGCTGTAGAGGGATAAGAGCTGATTGAGTAAGTGAAGGCATAAATTTTCCTAGTTAATAAACAATAATAACCATATTAGGCTAGGGGTTGAGAGCCATTTAACTAGCAAAAGATCCCATTCCTTGAGATTAGATGGTTAACTCTACTAGTAAATTAAATTTAATAAATAAAATGTAAGTTAGTACTAGCAGATCAGTCATTAAGGGACATAATTAGTAAGGAAGCTTAAGGTAGAGAGTAAGTTAGGGCATGATGATTAGTAATTACTAGGAAATTAGTAAATGTGCTATACCTGTTATGTTTGTGTGTGGATAAAGAGTTGTAGAGGACATTATACAGTATTTATGTGAAGGGTAAGCTACCTAAAGGATTCCTAAGTGGGAGACCATATTTTTGACTATAGATAATGTACTTGTAATAGATAATGATTTGTTTTCACCTTTCATTGATGGTTTTTTTTCCTCTGAATTGCTATTAATGATATGTTATATGATTTTATAATGGATAAAATGCTACATGACTAGTTAAGTGATTATTAAATTATAAGTGAACAAATTGCATTTCTTCGATTGGAAGTGAAGTCTATGGTAATTGTCTCTATTTATTCTATAATAAAGTCTAGTTACTAAATAAGTTGGTAGATTCAAATAAGCCATGAAGTCTCTCTAGATAAATTTGGCTAATTAACATTCATGAGCTTAGATTATGACTTACTCAACTTCTTAAAGAAATTCAAATCCAAAGAGCTTACTCCTCCTTTTGACACATCTGAACATTAAGGAGTTTAACCAAGGTAAATGCTCCTTTTTTTTTTACCTATATCTATGTTGGACCAAATATAGAGTAACTTGAGATAAGTGTGAGGTGTGGTACTGATTTAAGGCCCATAAGTTAATATTTCTTTTTCTGTTATAATAGCTTATGAGCTGGAAGTGTGGGGTTTTATTGAAGAGAAACTAAAAAAATAAAATAAAATAAATGTTTTGCTTAGTGAAACCATAGGCTAAGTAGGTGAGGTGAGAGGAAAAGAGTAGAAGGTAATGTTTTCTTACGACAAACTCTCCAAACAGATGAGTGAGTAATAGGAAGTGAGAGATTGGGTTGTTGTATAAGATCTAGGAAAGTAGAATCATTAGGAAGATGGTTTTAATCAAAAACTCCTTCAAGCCTTATGTTGTGTTCATTCCTTTTTTTTTTCTCCTCTTTTAGCAAGATAGTTCTTTAAATCAAGGATATTACTTTTGAGTGGGCTATAGTCATTTGGAGGGTGAAATTGGCCTTTTTGGATACTATAACATCTGAGTAGACAAGAATATGCTGAAGTGATTTATTTTACTTGTCTTATATGGTAGTTTTTCTTTGAATTTAAGTAGAAGATAGTAAGGTTAGAAAAGAAATTTTAACCTACTATGTTCTAGTGTATATTATATAATAAGTAAGATAAGCGTGTACTTATAAAACAAGCCGATAAGGCTCCACAGGGCTGGAAACTATGAACCTAGCCTTTGGTTAAGAGCTACTTTTTGTAATATTAGATAGACAAGTCCAGTAGCAACAGATTTTTATGTAGGTAGCATAAAGGTACTTGCTGTTTACATGTAATATTCATAGTGTGCTTGTGTGTTTGCATGTGATTGGATGAATGTTGATTTCATACTAATTCTTCAAGTAATTTACAATTGTGTTAAATTGATAAATACTGTTATGGCCTTTAAAATGGTGGAGTGACAAGGGGAAGAGTAATCTGATGGAGAGAAAAAGTGCTACGTACAGGATATTGTATATAACAAGGATAAAAAGGTAAGTTACATGTGAATTCTTGAAGTGGGAATCCACATGTTTTATTGTATGAATTTTACTAGAATCTACTAGGTAGTAATTTTCTTATTATCATTATTTAGGTTTCTCTTTCGGATTATATATGACTCTTGTAAGGGAGGATTCTATGAAATTAGGCATAGTAAAGTCTCATTTTGATTTGATAATGAAATTGAGAAACGTTAGCCATACAATATGCTAGGGAAATAAAGCTTTGATAGGGAAACCAAATGTTTATGATAAATTGAAAACAACCTAGTTACTTAGAATTTAATCCTATTACAAGTTTGGCATATAAAGTTAGGTGTTGTAAATTGTGAACTAGCTAACAAAGAAATCATGCATCTTGTATAAAAATGAAGGGTGGTTAGAACCACGTAGTGCAAAAATGTAAATTTGATATATTATTCTGATTATTTTAAATGAGGTTGAATAGATGTGCCACTCACTGAGTTTCAAAGAAACTCATATATATTGTTGTAATTTTTTTAAAGTCTTAGGATGCATCTTCTTTGTCAGTTTGCCCTCCATTTAGGTTCAAATCATGCACTTGATTATTGAGAAAAAAAAAATCGGAGGTAGGTGGTTAGGTTATTTATTTTGGCAGTTAGCTAATTGTATGAGTCTTGCATTGTACATGTGTTTAGCTTTCTTTTTGTTATGTATATAAATGTTAGTCACTATTTTAGACTTGTTAAACTAAAGAATTATTTTGATATCACAGGTTGTGTTGAGAGGTATGTTACCCTTGGTGTGGTTTGTATTTAGGAGAAACTCTGCCAGAATTTGTAGATACTCTTAAGTTTAAAATTTATATATAAATGAAATATCTTTTCATTTGCTTTTGAGTGATAACCTATAGAATGATTTCTTGTATTTAGTAGATTGTTGCCAATGAGGCCTTGGTGTGGTTTTAAGGTCTTATTGCTTAGTTTGCATGCATGTACATGCTTATAATGGTCTAATTATTGGGCTATGACATGCATTGTATGGCCGAAGAGTCTTATCACTTTGGCAACAAAGGTATCATTTTCTTTTTAATAAGTAATTATGTTTAAAAGACTCAATTTTATTATATTTTTAATATCTAAATTTCATAATTTGATGTATGTCAATTAGGCTACAAAGGAGGTCAGGAAGGTTGAGAGTAAGTAGGCTAAAGAATCAATAACTCAACCAACTGATTAGCCAACTTTGCCCTAAGAGATGCCTCTTATTGAACAAAGGAAAAAGTTATCTATTGTGGCTAACAAGATGGCGAATGATACATTTATCCACATTTATAATGATGCCAAGGTTGTAGGTTATGAATACCAATGATGCCATCATCCAATTTTTAACCATGAAAGAGATAAATATATCTTGCATACAAATATTTGAAATGTGAGTTTACCTTTAGCTTTCAATTTATAATCTTATTTATATTATACAATTCAAAATGTTTTGTTAACCATTTCCTTTATTTTCTTGTAAAAACTTATGCATCGTGACTATGTGACCAAGGGATTGGATGTTAGATTTCTATGTCTACAGTTACTTGCACTAGTAGGCACCAGTAATGAAGAAAAGACAACACATGTCACAAATTCCCTACAAAATAGGAGGCATTGTGTTTTTGTATTGTTTATTGAGTCATAAATATTTAATGTGATATTTGACATTTTGTTATTATAGGCATTAACTTGGTATTATTTATTTGATATTTTGTTATTATAGGTATCATTGGATGCTGTGTGAAATATATTCTGAAAGAAATGTCATTTATTGGTTGATTCCTTGGGGCATTTGGCTCTAAAGAATATTATAATCTTAGTTGATTTGTGAGTTATTTTGTAAGTTAAAATTTAGTTTTGAGATTTATATTATATATGATTTCTTTCTTTAACATATTGGTTTGTTGCATGAATTTGATTCAAAAGATGTATTATGGTTTATTTTTACATGGACGACAATAGAAAAAAGCCTAACACAAAATGGATAACCTTAAAAGTATTTTTTTTATCATATTGAATACCTCTTATAAATATTCTATGTAATTTTGTATGTGATAGAAATATTTGTGTATATTTGATTTGTTGTAGTGCCCTCGTCAAAGAGGAAATGTTGAGTGTGGATACTTTATATTAAGGTATATGAGTACCTTAGTCACTTAAATGGAGGAAGATCATTGTGATTTGTGAGATATATAATAGTTTGATTTGGATTTTGACATATAGATATGTGACTCGGATATATTGAGATTTCTATTACAAAAATTATGGTGTTGCTCTATGATATATAAATATGTGATTTGTTGTTTGTATATCTGTTATGCAATACTTTAGAGATACCAATCCTTACACTTAAGTTGAAATTAACTAACTTTGAGATCAGTGGGCAGGGTTTTTCCTATCCTATTGGGATAAAGACCAACAAGAAAGTTGTAATATTGTCTGTTTTACAATTCTAATGAATTATAATGTATATATGTTTTACTATACTATAATCATTCGTTATAAAGTTATAATGAATTAATCTCTTTCTTTTTTTTTTTGAAAAAATAATTAAAAAAAAGACGTCAATTTTTAAATAGAAATCAACATCATTAATGATTTACATATTGATTTTAAAATAATAACCGACATCTGAAATAAAAATTATGACACTATTAGATGCCATTTTATAAAAAATGACTAGTTAGAGAAAAGACATTAGTGGTTGATACAAAGCTGGCATTTAAAGTCTTAACGACATTGGGTTTTTAACAAAAATCGATGTCAAAAGTTTCTACTCATTTTAAATAAATTTATATATTATAGATGTATGTAATACAGATTAATATATTAGATATTTCTGTTTTGTTAAAACTTTTATTATTTTCCTTAATTTTATTTGTGAACAAAATTTATTCTCTAACTATTAATTTTTTTATTTCAAATAAAATAATTTCATTTTACAAAGACTATATAATATTTCAAGAATTTAATACTATTAAATTGGATAAAATAATTCAAGAATATAAACCTTAATTTAATGGACAAAAATAATTTAGAAAATAATTAACTTTTAAATAATTTATTTATGAAAATTAAAATTTATTATTTAAAAAAATAAAATAGATAAAAATAAATTCAAAATAAATAAGATGCATTGGTATTGCCTGTGTTTTAAAAAATAACTTATTAAAGAAAAGATATCAGTTTTTAATACTAAACTGACATCTAAATTCTCAATAGTATCAGTTTTTTTTAATGACAACCAACATCAAAGGTCTCTAATCATTTTAAATAAATTTATATATTACTGATTAATATATTAGAGGTTTCTGTTCTTTTAAAACTCTTATTATTTTGTCTAATTTTATTTATAAACATAATTTATTCTCTAATCATTAAATTTTTTATTTTAAATAAAATAATTTCATTTTGCAAAGACTACAAAATATTTTAATAATTTAATACTATTAAAATAGATAAAATAATTTAATAATTTAAGTATTAATTTAATGGACAAAAATAATTCAACAAATAATTAGCATTTGAGCAATTTATTTGTGAAAATTGTAATATATTATCTAAGAAAATAAAATAGATAAAAAATAAATTTAAAAGAAATGAGATACATTGGCATTGCTTGCATTTTAAAAAATGACTAGTTAGGGAAAAGACATTAATTTTTAATACCAAACCAATGTCTAAAGTCTCAACGAAGTCGATTTTTTTAACAAAAATCGACATCAAAATTTCCCCCTTATTTTAAATAAATTTATATGTTACAGATTAATATATTAGAAATTTTTGTTTTTTTTAAACTCTTGTTATTTTACCTAATTTTATTTATGAACAAAAATTTATTCTCTAATCATTATTTTTTTCTATTTCCAATAAAATAATTTCATTTTACAAAGATTATAGAATATTTCAAGAATCTAATATTATTAAATTGGACAAAACAATTCAAGAATTTAAGCATTAATTTGATGGAGAAAAATAATTCAGAAAATAATTAACCTATAAGCAATTTGTTTATGAAAAATTATAACAAATTATCTAAGAAAACAAATTGGACAAAAATAAATTCAAAATAAATGAGACACACTGGCGGGGACATGAAACTTAAGTCATCAATTTTGACTAAACGATCGACGTCGAATGCCTTTCATTTATATAGAAGTTTTCCCTTATCTAACTGTCACATTTACTTTCTTCTAGGTTTGATATTATAGCTTTCTACCCCTTTATCTTCAATGATTCAAAGGCACTTTCATTCTCTCTCTTACTTTCACTATCTCGCTGGCCACAAAGACCTAGCTCACTCTCACTGTGTCTCTCTTAGTGGCTTGAATTAATCTTTTTTGTTTCACTCTCTCTCTCTCTCTCTCTCTCTCTCTCTCTCTCTCTCTCTAAGAAATAGTTATTTTTCTTGTTGAATTTTATTAATGAATGATACTATGTGGATGAGATGAATTATGTGCTAATTATGTTTAATTGTATGCCTTAATTATTTTTTAATTTTGGATCATAATAATATATTATGCAAAAAATTAAGAGCAAATTTGAATCATAACTTTGTAGTTTAAATGTTAAATTCGAATTATCTTGATTAAATTCACAACAATATTTTAGAACAAATTGAAAAATTTCGAAATTTATTTGTTGACATTTAGATTGGGTAGTCATGGATCATATGTGGATATTTGCTAATCGATTGAGTGAAGAATATGCAAATAGGGTTAAGGAGTTTATTAAATTTACTGTTGATCAACATGCTATATATAGTAATGAGCTGATTAAGGGTCCTTGTGTGAGATGTTGTTATGTTAGGAAAATGAAAGATGAGGAAGTGCATTATCTAGTATTTCTATTAGTTATTAGGATACAGAAAGGTACCGAAATGATGAAATTGATGTGGGTTTGCATGATCGATTAGAGGATATGGTACATGATGCTATTGAAGATAATTTTATTGAGCGTCTGTATATCCTTGAAGCTTGTTAAGTGATGCAGAAATCCTTTGTATCCAAGTTGAACTAAATTTACATGATTGTTTGTTGTATTGAGATTGTTTAACTTGAAAGCAAGGAATGGTGAAGTGACACGACCTTACTTGAAGTGTTGAAAGATATGCTTTTAGAAGATAATGAACTTTCATATCGTACTTATGAGGCTAAGAAAATATTGTGCCTAATGGTATGGAGTATAAAAAGATACATGCTCCTTAATGATTGCATATTGTATCGGAAGAAGTGTAAAAGTTTACATGAGTGTCCAAAATATGGGACATCAAGTTACAAATTGAAGAAAAATGACGTTGTAAAAGATAATGGGGCTCCAGCTAAGGTGTTATGATATCTTCTAATAATTTCAAGGTTTAAATGCATGATTATTAATGCAAAAGATGCCAAGAGCTTAATGTGGTATGCGGACTAGGTGATTTCTAATGACAAGTTTCAACATCCGGTTGATTCTCCTCAATGGAAAACACTTGATTCATTGTTCCTTGAATACAGTAATGAAGCAAGAAACCTCAGGCTTAGACTTTGTATAGATGGAATGGACGCTTATGATGACCTAAGCAATAAATGTAGCACATGGCCTGTTTTGTTGGTGATTTACAATCTACCTTCTTGATTATGTATGAAGTGCAAGAATATATTATTGTCATTGATGAATTAAGGCCCTAAACAATTAGGAAATGATATAGATGTCTTTTTGGCTTTACTTATTGAAGATTTGAAGATGATATAGGATAAAAGTGTGTTGGTATTTATCGCACATCGTTAAGAGTCTTTTTAGTTGCATACGTTACTCTTTTGCACAATAAATGACTTCATAGATTATGGAAACTTATTTGGATATAGTGTCAAAGGACACAAAGCATATCCTATTTCTAAGAACAATGCATCTTCTTGTTAATTTAAGCATAGAAAGAAGAAAGTATACCTTGGTCACTGGAGATTTCTTCCCTAGTCCCACCATTATCATATCCCACCATTATCATAAGCAAAGAAAGGCTTTCAATGGATCGCCAAATAAGGGAAAAGGTCCAATTCCATTAATTGGGGACCAAGTTTATTAATGGGTTTAAAATATTGATATTATTTTTAGCAAACCTTTTACACCTGCTAGTGATAAGCTTTGTGGAAAAAGAAGTCCATATTCTTTGATCTTCCATATTAGAAAATCTTATTTGTGTGAAACATAATCTTGATGTGATTCATGTGGAGAAAAATATTTATGATAGTTTCATTGGAGTGCTTTTGAACATATAGGGTCAGATGAAGGATAGAGTTAAAGCCATACTAGACTTGGTTGAAATGGCAATACAAAAGGAATTAGCATTAGAGAAGAAGGGTCAATGTACATATAGCCAATAGGTATTCTTTCGTAGATATGACATCAATGGGTATTCTATCTACATAAAGGGATAAGATGATAGAAGCACTATGTAAAATAATGGGGTTATTTTGGTGGCTTAGTCAATACATGTTTCTAGTTCCAAAGATAAAAGTCTTGTATTAGTGAATATGTCATATTACTAGGTCATTGAAGACATATAGGAGCTTGACTACATCAAATTCAAGGTATCTGTGTTTCAATGCAAATGGCTTAAGAATAACAACGAGATTTGAGTTGATGAATTAGGGTTCACATTGGTTGATCTTAATAGGGAAGGAGGAACCGTTTATAATGTCATCCCAAACAAAATATGTTTTTTATATTATAGACCCAACCGATAAAAAGTGGCTTGTAGTTCTTTAAGGGAAGAGGCAGATTGCTGGTGATAAGGATAAAGAAAAGATAAGTAAAGATATTGAGGATACCTCTTTTCTCTTCAAGACAACCTTCGATGAATGATGAAGGCGATTTAAAACGAGTTATACATATAAGATGATCATAGTGAAGGGATATGGGTTGAAGATCTTACTACAAAAAAGTTAGAAAAAATTGAAGGTAATTGATTGTATTTATTAGCAACTATATAATTTTAAGTTTTTATGCTTATACTTGATATATTATGTGTTGATTACATAGGTAGCTAACTATATAATTTTTAGCCTAGATACTTAATTATACTTGATTATATATTAAAATTAAAATAGCTAAATAATAAAATTATTTAATTTTAGTGAAGCAAAAATTACGTCGAGAAGAAATTCAGTCATCTGGTAATAATATGCAATATATATAACCTCTTGAATATTGGCTTGCTTATATGAAATACATATGTCATTTGGCTAATTTCATAAAAAATAAAATTCTATCTTTCAAATAAATTGAATATGGGTTGAAAATCATCCTAGAGAAAAAAATCAGGAAAAATTGAAGGTAATTGATTGTGTTTATTGTAACTATATAATTTTTAGTTTAGATACTTAAATTTGATGTGTTATATGTTTATTGTATATAGGCAACTTGTTAGTTTTAATAGGAAAATTGTTAACCTAACTAATGAGATTGTTAGCATTTTTAGTATAGCTAGAGATTGTTAGCATTTCTAAATATTGTTGGCAAAGCATGAGATTGATAGCTTTACTAATGCGATTGCTTTGCTATCTTAATTTTCTTGGTTTTGATGTTGAAAATAATTTGTATCTAACAATATGTTTCTAGTGTTTATTATTTGTTTTACAAAATCAAAGTATATGAGATTCTAAATCCATAAATAGTTTTAGAAATTATTTTATCTTTTTTAGAATCTTTTGTAAGTGAATTCAAATCAATTTTGATTCAAGAAAATTTCTTATAACTAATACATTAAGGTAGACATAAACCATTTGAGGTAAGCTAAAATTAAATATTTTTCAAACAATATTTTCAAATGATCTTTCACAAGTGCAAGTTTTATAAAAATTATTTTACACTGTGTGAATCGATTCACAAATCAATTCATACTGAAGAACTTATGAAAATATACCCAAATCCATTCAGTAATTAATTCATGAAGAAAAGTTTTAAAAAATATTTTTACTGAAGGTTAGGATTGTTTAGTTAAATCGATTAGATAATCGATTCAAGACCTTGTACAATAAACTATGTTTCAATTCATAAATAGATTCGATTATGAATATTTGTTATGATATTTATAAGCAAATTGATTCATGAATTGGTAACCGTTATGAATCGATTTAAGAATAGAAAGTTAGTTATTTTTTTGAAAGTTGGATACAACTGTTAGTCATATATAGGTGCCCTTGAGTCAATTTGATTAGGCTCTATTGCATCTATGACTAAGCAATCTGTGGATTTGGATATTAAAGGTTGATTATTCATCTTATATTACATATTATGATCATATTTATGATTTATGCATAATTAAGATGAAGCCTATGGTGAGAAGTTCATTTGATCAATCCTATAAAGGGTTATGGGATTATGAGAGTGATTTTAAATGGATAACTTCTATACCAAAATGATACTAGTTAAGATCTGATACTTGGGTACTATCACTATCTGTTGAGAATAGACGATGTGGTATTCCTCATTTGATGGCAGTCGCCCTCACAAGCTGAGATGCAAGTGAGTTGCATCAGAATACACATGTAGATATGACTCAGTTAGTTTGGAGAAATGTAACTGACAATTGTGATCTTGTCTGACCTATTTGGAGATACTGTATGGAGCTACGTCATCAGTAAATCTCCAAGTGATGGTTGCA
>JANHAO010009840.1:0-18085 GCA_026873985.1 Saraca asoca
AAAAATTAAGATCTTGGTCCCATTGGATTCATAAGACTATGATCTACAAAAGCCCTCAATCAATTGTATCAATTAAACATGATAATATAAGAAAATCAAAAGATTTTGATACTAGGGTTCTAAAAGGGATTTTGAAAATCAATTTAATTTTTCACACAAATCCATCAAAATTACCCATTAATCATGTGATTCCATGTTATATCTAAACTACCCATACATTAAGCATGTAATTATAACATAGAATCATAAACAAAACATAATTTTTAGTATATATTTATGCTATAGCCGAAAAATAGCATGTACGAAAATAGAATAAAAAATTGAAATTCAATAGTTACAGCCATAGATCAACCTATAACCAGCTCTGATACCACTTGAAAGATTTTCGTAATCTCAAAAAGAAATTCTACAACACATTAAATGCTAGATCTGTAAGCGAACCTATAGCATGCAATAATAGTTTAAGGTTTAGAATTACCTGGTAAATATGATAAATCCTTGCTTTGATCCTGGAAGCATTAGCTCTGTATGGAGGTAAACTGCTCTTATGACTATAATATGATAAAAAATAATAATAGTCATCGTATCACTTAATGGGGCAGTAACACGCATATTATAGCAGAGACCAGGGACTTTACATGTGCAACCCTAATAGGTTATTGGGTTAACCTATCCATCAACAGTTAACCCAACACAATGGTCCAGTAAACATAGTCTACTTAACACAGGTACATCCCATTAAATAAAATGGATCATATAATTGAGCTATTTATACAAAATGCTTATAATTGACTTAAATATTAAATCTGTATTTTAATTATAAAAACATGATTTATGTTAGTCCATAAAATTATTCCAACAGGAATTCCAAAATAAACATATGACAAAGTAAACTCAAGTTTGATTGGGCATGCCATGTGAATTCTTATTAATTGTTCCAGTATGTTAAGAAAGGAGTTTTAGCCTTGTAATTATACATGCATAATCATCCTGACACTTGTAGATACTAGATAATTTGAATTAATCTAACAAATTTAAATTAATTAAATTGTTTGATGTATTTAAATATGAGTGGAGACATTATCTTACATTCTTACTCTTGGAGCACAGACATGAATTTATTCTAAGAAGAAATCGATAAATAAAAACATAAGAGAATGTCTCTTATTTTGTAGGTTTCACATGATTCTAAAACAACTACATGTCTCTCTTTTGTCTCAAATTAAGAAAATTTACTTATTTCATGAATAAGATAGGAGTTTTAAAATTCTAACAGATTAACTTAGCATTAAGAGGTGACTCTGAAATATGTGATGAGACAAACATTGCAACTTACAATACTGCAAAACTATTTATTGGAGTTTAGCCGCGAGAAATTTCTTTATAAATCACCTACAAAAATTGTTTCCTCTAAAGAGACAAATTAAAAATGTTTGTTCCAATTGACTGAGCACCACTTGACTGCTAAGAAAAATTTAAATATATTTTTTTTATTTTTGAAGGGTTTCATATAATAAAAAGGATTAAAAGAGATTTTAATTTTTATAGTTTCATTAAATTTATAATTTATTCATCATAACTTTATTGATGTAATTATATTCTAAAGTTTAAAATTATTTATAATTAAATCTTTATTATTAAGTAATGTTAAATCTAACTAATAAAATCCTATATAATCCTATATAAGCGCTCGTTAAATTATCTTCTGACATTTTATTTTTACTGACTTATTATATTTACTTTACTAAAATTTATTTATTAAGTTTTAGTTATTATATAAATAAAAATTATCTTTATTATTTTCTTTAGAAAAAAGGAATTTTCAAATCAATAAGGATTAAAAATATTAAGTTTTTTTCTTAAAATTATTGACAAAAATGATAAAGGAATTAAAAAATAAATTTCAATTGAATTACAAGTTATTAGAATTTAATATGAGTTAACTATGGGGATTTAATTACAAATTATTTTAAACTTTATGATGTTATTATATAAAATAAAACTATAAGCATTAAAATACAAATTCAAAAAAATTATAAGTATTAAAACTTTTATTAGCCCTAATAAGAAATACAAACACTCTTATTGTTTGGAAAATGTATTTCTGTTGATCCTGATTTTAAAGAGATTTTAGTTTTTATAATTTCATTAAATTTATAATTTATTCATCATAATTTTATTTATGCAATTATATTCTAAAGTTTAAAATTACTTATAGTTAAATTTTTATTATCAACTGATATTAAATCTAACTAGTAAAATCCTATATATGTGTTCTTTAAATTATATATTAACATTTTATTTTTACTGA
Organism: Saraca asoca; assembly: GCA_026873985.1. Lineage (NCBI taxonomy): Eukaryota > Viridiplantae > Streptophyta > Magnoliopsida > Fabales > Fabaceae > Saraca > Saraca asoca. Next base: position 2,312 of record JANHAO010009840.1, read on the forward strand.
CTTGCTATGTTTACTTTATCAAAATTTATTTATTAAGTTTTCGCTAATATATAAATAAAAATTACCTTCATTGTTTTCTTAAAAAAAAAAAGGAATCTTTAAATTAATAGGGATTAATAATATTGAACATTTTTTCTTGAAATTATTGATGGAAAACATTAAAGGGATTAAAAAAATAATCCCAACTAATTCTAAATTATCAGAATTTAATATGAGTTAATTGTAAGAATTTAATTATAAATTATTTTTATGATATAATTACATAAAATAAAACTATATTCAATTATAAATTCAGAAAAATTATAAGTATTAAAACTTTTATTAACCCTAATAAAAAATACAAAACTATTATTGTTTAGAAAATGTATTTCCTTTGATCCCGATTTTATGGTCCAAAAGAAATAAATCAACCTCCGCATATATATTTGTTGCGTGTATATGTCATTCAACCCGCATTACATGCATCTTTTATAGCCTCCCACTAAGCTTCATGTGACTAACCCTTCTTTTCATATTCTTTCCCCAACAAACATAAAGAAAAAGACAGTATAAGTTGAGTTCCACCAAACAAACATGTTCCTTCACAAGTTAGCTGTTTGTATAACACTTGTTAGGACTGGAAAATGAGAAAGGCTGAACTCATCTTTTTCTTCTTCATTTTCTTTCAATTTCTATTACCGATCTTAACTTTGCCTCTTGCCCCAGCGTTATACGTTTTTGGTGATTCTTTGTTCGACAGTGGTAACAACAATGTGCTGCCAACATTTGCAAAAGCTAATTTCTTCCCTTATGGTATCAACTTTGAAAAAGGTGTCACTGGAAGATTCACTAATGGAAGAACTGTTGCTGATTTTATAGGTATTTTTCTATTATTTATGATGACATATTTTAATTTTTAATTTATAACTATTTTCTTAATTTATTCTATTACTTAGCACACACAGAACTAGCTTTAAATTTTAACTTAGCAATTTATTATTAATATTTTTAGCAATTAAAAATTGGTTTTTATTTTATTTTTCATTATTCTTTTGTTAAACAAGCGGAATATCTTGGCCTGCCATATTCTCCTCCTTACATGAGTTTTAGACGTCAGCCGTCATTGACTGGATTCAATTATGCATCTGGTTCATGTGGAATTTTACCAGAAACTGGAAGCACTCTTGTATGTGCGGTTATCTTTGTTTTTATTCTTTTCTCTCTAAATTCTTTATCACAATGAATTTTTCTCCTTATGATCTTCTTTTTCATTAAACTATACGTACACACATTACAATGTTAGAGATTTAGAATTAAATTAATTTCCCTTTAGGTCATTAATTTAGAAGTCATAGTCATTATTGAGATATTACATCTTCAATTTTTGTTGTATGAAATCAAACCTAAAATATGGGTTATGAGTATTTGAAAACAACCAATCGTGACAGTTCAACAATTTGTATACAAAAATTAAGTGTAATTAACATTTTCTTAAATAATGATACTTGTGAAAATGTTAAAAAAGGATGGGACGGATAAAAGACATAAAAATTTGAATATCGAGGAATATTATATTTATGATCTAAAAAGAATGATATATTTTGCAGGGAAAATGCTTGAATTTGAAGGAACAATTAAACTTATTTCAGACGACAGTTAAGAAGGATTTGTCCAGAAAACTCATAAACTCAACACTATTGTCTGAGTATCTATCAAAATCTATATATATATATTCTCTGTAGGAAGCAACGACTACATCAACAACTACCTTGATAAGATATTTTTTGACACAAGCAAGCGTTACTCGCCTCAATCCTTTGCTCAACTCCTTATTGATCAACTTTCCCAGCAATTTGAGGTAATAATCATTAATACTCTATATGGTTTCTTGAATCCAAGAATTATATATAAACAGTGAACTTTTGCACATAATTATAAGTCCTTTTGCAATCATGTTTACAAATATAAATAATGGTGTGACAAATAATATGTACAAATAGAACTAAACAATTTACGCAATCGATTCTATGAATAAACTAGTAGGGGTTAGGAGACCAAGATAAATGATCCCTCCATTTCCATTATGATATTTTCCATGCATATTAATATTTCATGTGTTTGATTAATATACATGACAGAGATTGTACAACTTGGGAGCCAAAAAAGTGATAATGTTTGAAGTTGGACCCCTGGGATGCATCCCCTCAGTGTCAAAGACACACGAACACACCAATATGTGCATGGAGGAAGCAAATCAAATGGTTTCATACTTTAACAGTAAGCTCCCTGGAATGTTGAAAATTTTGACATCCAGTCTTCAAGGCTCAATATTTGTTCTTGGTCATGCCAATTGGCTAGGCTATAATGCAATCAGAAACCCTTCTAAATATGGTAAGTATTCACAAAATGAAGTAAAATTTTGAAAGCATTTAAAAATTTGATTTATAATATTTTATCATATTGTTCTACATATACATATTGTAGGTTTAACAGATGGAAGCAATCCATGTTGTATTACTTGGGGAAATGGGACATCAGGGTGCATTCCATTATTGGAACCATGCTTAAATCCGAATAAGCACTTCTTTTGGGATGCTTATCATATGACAGAAACAGTATATTCAATTATAGCAACTGGATGTTTCAATGGTACATCAATATGCATACCATTGAACATTCAAGAACTTGTCAATATGTAAATGAATCCGCAATGTATTACATGTAATGCATTGGCTATATAACATTTATAGTTAATTGATATCTTTCCGTATCGTTGGCTATATAACATTTATAATTGATGTCTTTGCATATGGTTGGTATAACGAGTAAATATATTGTGTTATTATAGTAGAGATTTTATTAAAAGCCTAAATGTCCTTATTAAAAAATGTCTATGATTCTTGGTCAATGTAGAAAGCATAGGACCGTATGCTTTATTGAAATAATGGCCAAATGTTTATGTTAAAAATTGATATCTATATGCACATTTTATATCTCATGTAATTTGACTTTAATATTAATATGCTCAATAACTATAACAAGATTATTAGTGACTATACTTCTATATCAAAAACCTATGCACATTTTTAGTGGTGTGCACGGCCGGGCGCGCACGGGCACAGGCATATATGCTTGTTCTCTATTCACAATCGATATATTCTATATTATGTATGTGCTACTTGGGTAAAGGAAAGTATTGGACAAAAAAGTCCATCATCATTTAGTGCAGAAGGCGGAGGATTAAAATTCTGGTGGCTAAACAGTTGTATCATTGGGGTAATGCGTTGGTTATTCATTCACTGGTGATCAAGAGAATCTCAAATGGGAATTAAATTACTATTCTATTAATAAATTAATTTATATTGGTTTTTCTGTATGATGACCCAAGTTCAACCACATACAAGCGAAAGATTAAAGAGAATTGGCATAAATTTACACAGAAGTAAACCAAATCTTAAGGTGCTAACCAAGGGTAGAATGATGAATAGGAGATCGAGTGGAATATGTCTACAAAATTTGAGTAAGACTTTCGCATTTGGGCCATAATAGTAATACCTCAGTTACAACACGTAAAAGAGAATGTCTAGCGGAGCATAAAGGGCAAGCAATCGAATTTTCGTGAGAATAGACTCATTTACGTATAAACCAACCACCATAACAACTTTAACTCAAAATTCTAATTTTTCAAGGTGTTTGGTCAACTAGACAAACAGGTGGTCAACCGAAGACACTAGATTTAAAATCTAGATTGTTGAAAATAGAGGCAAACAGGGGTTGACAGCGGCTTTGGTTCCTCTTTCCTAGGGGACAGAACGAGAGAAATTTTTAAGGATTTGTAAGAAGTCTCTTCGGTTTTAGAAGGTTTTCAAGCGAGATGTCAAGCAATCCAAGAAAAATTAAGTGAAAAGAACAAAATATGAAGATGAAGAACACTATAACACTATGAGAAAATATATAATTATCGATTGTCATGGCTGTCAATAAACAAATTCAACTGTAAAAAATTCTTTTAATAACACATGAATGATGGTCATGAAATATCACAACAAATGATGTCATAAAATGAATTACTGATGGCTAACAATTATTAGTAATAGTCTTAGATAATTAATTATGGTGTTGGCCATCAAAACAAGTATACAAGCTACACACTCATTTCTTCATGTATAACAGATTTCGTGACACCCTGTGACTGTTAGAAAAAAAAAATTACACTAGTTTCAACTAGTTTTGGTTGTGACTACTAAACTGAGTTTTTTTAAGAAAAAAAATTGTTAAATTGAGAACCTTTCTCTCTCTCTCTCTCTCTCTTTCTATCATCATTTATAAAGTCTATGAGAAATTTAAGTAGGAAAAATCATCTTATATTAAATATTGCATCAACAGCCACAACACATTTAGAACTAAATGTGTCATACAAGAAAGATCTTTCATAATACACAATCTAATAAATTTGAGACTCTTCCTATTTTCTAGATTAGACACATTGAATCCTTCAATATTTAGCATGAATATGCACCACTAGCTTTTCACAGTTTGACAATCACTGACCCGCAAAATAAAAGAAATAGGCAATGTCAATGATTGGAATTTAACATTATAAATACACAATTACAATAGATATCCAAAGCACTGATCTCCAAAGCTTCATGAATCTCATGAACATTGTTCTTAATTCCAAACAAACATTATTATCACATGAAAACCTTATTACAAGAAAAACATTATACTTGCACATTATTAATAACCAGGAAAATCTCTATTAGTCAACAAGCACCATTAAGTGATTATAAAGAAAGCAATGACATTTTTTAAAACCCAAAAGAAAATCAATGAGAAGTCAGGAGTTACAAAAATTGATGAAAGATAGTAGAAGAAAAAAAATATAAACGAAGTTTCAGGAATTACGAAAACTGATGAAAGGTAAAATTAGAAAACTTACGGATCTTCCCTTATCTTCAAACCGAGCAAAGTTCCCATTCCAAAAATTATTTCACATTTGAGGAAGTGGCACACTTGAACTTTTAAATTTAACAAATGGGCGATAACTTCTCATCAATTAACAATCAACTTAAAATGATTCAAAGAGAATGGCAGAAAAGAAAAGAAAAACTAAATTTTTGTGATCAACGAAATTAATAACAGTTCATCAACCATAGCCAATACATTGCCATAAGAAGAAAATCATAACACAACAAAATTAGAGGAAACATTCCTCATGACTGTTCTTTGCCATATCATCTTCACCTATAACTACAGGCATTATACCATTAATTTTAAACTTTCTCAGTAAAATATGCTTTCTTTGTGGATATAACTATGCTTTCTATTAGCCTAGCTAGCTTATCTTATTCAGCTTTGATGTTGAAAAATAATCTTGCTTAATATCTCAATCTAACTATGTGTTTAGGTGGATGTTAGTTTTACAAATTCAAAGTCTATCAAGCTTGCTCAAAAGATCATCATTAATTCTAAGCTTTTATTTAATTTCATAGGATCTTTTGTAACTAAAATCTTATTCAAATTGCTCAATTATGTTTTCTAAAACAACTTACATTGAGGTAGAATAAATCATTTAAAATGAGTTTTGTTGACGGTGAAATCTGGTTCGAATGGAGAACCCGAACTTCTGCCAGTAGAGAAGAGTTCAGGGAACCAATACTACCTCTGGAGTGCGGAGGAAGTTGGACCGAGAGGAAGAAGGGATGAGGAGGCAGTGAGTTTAACGTGGTTCGGCTAAATCTGGGTGGCACCGGACCCTACATCCATGGCGGAGGTTTTATTAAGAAATAACTTTGGCAGAGTTTCTGCTTACAAGTTGTTAGCCTCTTCCTCTCTTCTAACAAGGCAATCCTATTTATAGAGGAAGGGGGAGTTACATGCATTAATTACAAGCTATAGTAGTGTTACATCAAGATATTAATGAGAAAAGACAGAAAAAGACTACAAACTAGCCATTGTAGAATGTAGGCTATGGGGTAGGCCCTCTAGGTCGGCCGTAGACTGAGCCTGTCGACGTCCACTGCTTGGTACTGCTTTGCCAAGTGAGGTGCTGGGTATCCCGAGCGGGAACTCTTAGCTCGGGGGTATTGTGGAGACTACCGTAGCGAGCCTGGTGCTGCTACTTGGCAGGCGAGTCTTGTGGCTTCCTCATCGGCTCACTGGGTCACTACCCCGCTAAGCGAGGGTAGCTCCGAGAGATATGTTTAGATGATCTTGCTACGTTGTTGCCTCATAATCGACGAGGCTAGGCCGGCTTCGCGGGAAGGATACTGGGGTTACCTTGTTATGCTACTTTTTGGTGGGCAAGACGAAGTTTGTGAAGTGCCCTGGGCGTGTTTAGGGCTACGAGCTCGCAAGGCCATTTCTGTGTATAACATAAGCCCCCCAACTCTAGGTTTGCTTTGCGGATCGGGAATTGTAAGTTCCCGAGGCTGGATTTGTATCTTTAGTCAGTGTCCTCTCTTCACCGAAGTGTCATGTCAGATGTCTTTCCATTCTGCTTTAGGCCATGCTTTCTTCTATTTGCCATTTTTGGCTATTGGCGTGGCACTGTCGCTCGTTCCGGGCCGTCAGATGAAGATCAGGTCAGATACCTTCTGGATTCTTCAAAGGGCCAAACGGGTCTTTTTATAGCCTGGGGCATTCTTTCTTTCATCCTAGAGAAACTCAATGAAGGAGACTGAAGAGCCTTCCGTATTCCGGTGTCCTGGCTTCCGATGAAGTTTGCTGAGATATGGATGGCCTGTTGCAGAGTGCCGGGAGACATGGATAGCCCGTTGCACATGGTTCCATCATAGGATCCGCCAGGCGGGCTCTTGGGGGGATCTTGTGCTGACTTTGAGCCACCTCCTCTGACCGTTGCTTGTGGTGCTGCTACCCGACCAGCTGGCTTTTATGACTTTTTGATTTGCTCTGGTCTGGGTCAGGAGAAAGCGTCGAAGGAAATAAGCAGGAGGAACTAGGAGCAGCTTGGGCAGAAGCTATCCTTCTTGCAGACATAGGCTCGATGACTGGTAACTGGCTTTTTGGCTGCTTTTTTGCAGGAATCGTTGTGCCAAGTCATCAAGCTTCTTGCCTTTATTTCTTCATTTCTTCTTTTAATGTAATTTCGCCTCGCTGGCTGAGGTCTTTTTGCTGTTCAAGCTTTTTCCTCTTTTCAAATGTTGTAACAGATGCTCTGCGCATCGCCATATGTGTAAATTTTTTATGATTAATGAAACCCTCCTTTCTGCTAATTGGTTGTGCTTTATTTTTTCTAACTGTTCAATCTGTTGTGAGCAAGAGAGTGGGGTCGCATGTAAGCGACACCCAAGAGATCTCATTTGAGTCATAAGAACTCGCGGCATGAGAGTTGCGGGTGGTTAGTTGCATGAGAGCTTGTAATGATTTTGTTCTATTATGGCGAGGTGAAAATTGTTCGCCAAAATTTATTTTATGTTGAGGCGAGGTGAAAACCATTTGCTGTATCGATATTGCAATGTAATATTTTAGCGAGATGAAAACCATTCATTGTAGCGATATTGCAATGTAATGCTGTAGCGAGGTGAAAATCATTCACTGTAGCGATTTTGCAATGTAATGCTATAGCGAGATGAAAATCATTCGCTGTAGCGATTTTGCAATGTAATGCTGTAGCGAGGTGAAAACCATTCGCTGTAGCGATTTTGCAATGTAATGCTATAGCGAGGTGAAAACAATTCATTGTAGCAATTTTGTAATGTAATGCTGTAGCGAGATGAAAATTATTCGCTGTAGCGATATTGGAATGTAATGCTATAATGAGGTGAAAACCATTCACTGTAGCGATATTGTAATGCGATGCTGTAGCGAGGTGAAAACCATTCGCTGTAGTGATTTTCCAATGACTGAGTAAAAACTCTTTGTCTAGGTAACACATGGCCAATCAGCAATTTGTATTGATTCAAAACGCCATAATTGGTACAATCGATAATAAACGAGTGTTACAGGATTAAAATATGATTCTGATGGAGGGCTCAGGCTCTTGGGTGATAACTCACTGAGCCTGTTGAGTGCGCTGCCTGGGTGGTCTTGCCACGTAATCCTATAGTTGACCTCTTTTGATGAGGTCTTCAATGGCATTTTTCAGTGCATGACACTCTGAGGTGGTGTGCCCAGCCTCGTTGTGATAAGCACAAAATCTGCTCTGGTCTCTGCATTTGGCGGGTACCCTCATTAGCCTGGGCCTTCCAAAGTCCTCGTTATGCCTTTTTACGGTGAAGATTCTGTTCTGTGTGTCTGACAGGATGTTGTAGCTCTTAAAACGGCCTTCGGGTTGCAGAGGTTTTGCCCTTTTCACGAGATGAGGAGTGGGGTTATCATGACTCTCGCTACCCCTCTTTTTACTCGCGGTGGGACCACTATGGTCTACTTTATACTTAGGTTCCTTCGTTCCGAAGGTTTCTTCCCACCTTATTTGTTTGGTCACCCGATCATAGAAGTCTGCGAGGTCTCGAGCGAGGGACTTGTAGAGGCTCCTGTACAATTAGCCATCTTTGCAAAGTCTCGCTGAGATAGCCATTAAAATGCTTTCCTTTGAGGGACTCTCTACGGAGCTGGCCTCGTGCCTGAATCAGGCTATATAATTTTTGAGGGCTCGTCCTTGCGTTGGAAAATCATCGTAAGATGGCAAGGAGGTGCGAGTTGCTTCTTCAACGCTCGATATTGGTCAACGAATTTCCTCTGGCATTCTTCTCAACTGTAGATACTATGAGCCGGGAGGCGCCTGAACCATGTCTAAGGTGTTGTCCCTCATGTGATGGGAAAGACGCGGCACTTCACTAGGGGTCGATTGTTTGGAGGTCCATTTGAGTACTGAACGCATCCAGGTGATCACTTGGGTCATTGTTCCCGTCGTATAGCGGGATAACGGGCACTTTGAGTTTTTGTGAAAGAGGTTGTTTCTCAATCTTCGCAGAAAATGGAGAGGTCTCCTCATTGCGAGGCTGGTGACTTTGAGGTTGCGGATGCTCTTCTAGCTGTTTTAGCCTTTGGAGAACCTTTTCCATTCTGGGATGTTGTCCTTCGTACTGGGGGGCAGAGCTTTACGCTAGCTACGAGCCCCCCAGTCGCTGGCCATCGTGATCGTCGCGAACTTCTCTCTAAGCTTCCTCACAAAGCTGTTGGGGCTGCGCCATGACTTCTTCTTATCTTTGAGCATTTTGTGCTTGTACTTGAGCAAGTACCTTGACAGTTTCAGTCAACTCCCTGACTGTGTTTTCGAGTGTCGATCGGGTGTTTGAACCTCTTGAGTTTCAGGTGCAGCAGTGTGCTATTGGAAAATCGGAATGGTAGAACTTCGAGTCGTTCTTCCACTAGCCATTGTTGGGCTTTGAGAGAGATTTCAGAGAGCAGATAGTCCCCATAGACGGTGCCAAAATATTGACGGTAAAATCTGGTTCGAATGGAGAACCTGAACTTCAACCAACGGAGAAAAGTTCAGGGAACCAATACTGCCTTTGGAATGCAGAGGAAGTTGGATCGAGAGGAAGAAGGGATGAGGAGGTGGCAAGTTTAATGTGGTTTGGCTAAATTCGAGCGACACTGGACCCTACATCCACAATGGGGGTTTTATTAAGAAATAACTTTGGTAAAGTTTCTGCTTACATGTTGTTGGCCTCTCCCTCTCTTCTAACAAGGCAATCCTATTTATAGAGGAATGGGGAGTTACATGCATTAATTACAAGCTATAGCGGTGTTACATCAAGATATTAATGAGAAAACACATAAAAAGACTACAAACTAGTCATTGCAGAATGTAGGCTGTGGGGTTGGCCCTCTAGGTCGACCGTAAACTAAGCCTGTCGACATCCACTGCTTAGTGCTGCTTCGCTAAGTGAGGTGCTGGGCATCCCGAGTAGGAACTCTTAGCTCGAGGGTGTCGTGGAGACTACCGTAGCGAGCCTGGTGCTACTACTTGGCAGGCGAGTCTTGTGGCTTCCTTGTCAGCTTGCTGGGTCGCTGCCCCGCTAAGCGAGGGTAGTTCCGAGAGATATGTCTGGATGATCTTGCTGCGTTGTTGCCTTATGATGGAAGAGGCGAGGCCGGCTTCGCAGGAAGGATACCGGGGTTACCTCACTGTGCCACTTTCTGGTGGGCAAGATGAAGTTTGTGAAGTGCCCTGGGCGTGTTCGGGGCTACGAGCTCGTGAGGCCGTTTCTGTGTATAACAAGTTTTAAATCAAAAGTTTTCAAATAAACTTTTTACATGTTTACATGCTTCTTCACAAGTCAAACTTTTATAAAAACTATTTTCACATGTGAATCGATTCACCAATCGATTCATGTTGAAAAACTTGTGAAATGAACTTGAATCGATTCACCAAGCGATTCAAGAAGAAAACTTTTCTTACCAAAGGTTTGAAATTTTTTTGAATTAATTTAACATCTATTTTCAAAATACAATGATTCAATTCATTAATCGATTTGATCATGAATTTTTGCATGAGCTGAATCAATTCATAAATCGATTAGTTAGTTACAAGTTAGTTATAACCACTACAAATCAATTCATAAATTGATTCAAAGACTAAAAATCAATTATTTTTATCTCAACTATAAATAGACCAAACCTCATTTTGTTTATATAACTCCTTGCGATGAAAAACCAGAGAAACATGGAGCTTATAGATGATATTCATTACTGACATTCATTACCTCAATTGATTTTAATGATTCAATAAATTCTTGAGCAATCTGAAGAAGGCTTTTGCTTAAATAATTCAGATTTACATCTCAATTTATTGTGTTATATCTTTGTACTCTCTCTTGGTTATTTCTTAGATTTCTAGGGTTAGGAATTTGGATATAAAGAAAAAGGGTGGTCTTCCCTTTGCATCCTTTTAGAATTGTGAGGTTGATTACAATTAGTAGGAGGTGCATTAAATTTTTGTTAATCTTCTTAGCCATGAGGTTGATCATAGTTAGGTGAAGATATAGAATTTTTGTATCATAAGTTTGCAAAAGCCTTGTAAAAATTATTGTTGTAAAACTGGTGTGCAAAAGCCTAGTTTAAATTATGTGATTAGTAATAGAACAAGATCATCTGGTTGAGGATTAATCCAGTGGAGTAAATTTGAATTATAGTTTCAATTTAAGTTAAACCACTTTAAAAATTTATGAGTCTTGATTCTTTAATTACTACTTTTACATTATTAAACATTTTCTAGTTCTGTATAATTATGGGTTCTACATAAATTTTGTCTTGAATTTCTGTTATACTAAATTTTGTATTTTTGGTTCTACATTATTGACATCGAATTTTGCTTATGCTCCAAACTCCAACCAACGGGGGGATTCTTCGGGATCTCTATCCTATGTCCGGTTCAGATATGGTAGAACAACAAAGTAAGACAAAAGTTAAAGGAAGAGTGGAGGAGGAGACACAGGCCTTGACATGGTTCAGCCAAATCCGGACAGCATCGGACCCTACGTCCACGACGGAGATTTTTATTGATGTAAAGTAATTTGCAGAGTTTTTGCTTACAGAACTTGATCCCCCCATCTTCTAACAATATAATCCTATTTATAGAGGAAGGAGGAGTTACATGCATTAATTACCGGCTACAATGGTGTTACATCAAACTATAAATGAGAAAAGACAGTAAAAGGGCTACAATCTGGCTGGTGCAGAAAGTAGGTTGCTAAATGGTCTTCCTAGGTTGGCGGTAGACTTGTGTCTGCTGCTTGACGTCCCGAGTAGGGGATTCCTGGCTCGGGGGTGTCGCGGGTTCTGCTTGTAGTGAGCTGGGTGCCTCTGTAGCTAGGAAGCGGGCTTAGAGTGATCGATTAGTCAACGATCCCATCTCATAATTTCTTTGCTGGGCTGTCCCTCGCGGGGGAGGCCCTTTCTCAGAATGTTCCCGAATGCCCTCGCAGCGTCATTGCATTGTAACGAGCGAGGCGAGGCTAATGTTAGGAGTATTTCATTGTTGCCTCTTTCTGATGGGTGAAGCGAAGCTTGTTGGAGGCTTCTCTTCAAAGCGAGGGACTTGATCTCTGTTGCGCTTAGGGACTCATCCTCGCGAGGCCACTCTCATATATATAACATACATTATTTCTATAATCTGATATAAGAAAGTCTTCTACAGTGCATTTACTTGAAAATTAAAGTTGACCTTAAATCAATAAAGTGTATAAAATTCTCCTAAAGGAATAAGGGTAAGATCTTAACTCTTATTAATTTTTGAGACCAACAGTTAGTATTAGAGCTTCGGCGATTGATACTCTTTGTTTTTAACAAAATTATGGATTCTAAATTGATTGTTTTGCCTGATTGTCCATTCTTGAACAATCCCCCTACTTTTGATAATGAAAATTTTGCTTTTTGGAAACACAAAATCAAGTCTTTTGTAGGAGCATTTGATGTAGACATGTTAGAACTTTTAGAATCAGGGTATGAATGTCCCAAAATATCTATTGATGGAATTCTACAGGTAAATCTAAATTTTTATAGACTAATGAAGAAAGGAGAAAACATCTCCTTGCATCCAAAGTAAAATGGGTTGTTATTAATTCATTATCTACTAATGAGTTTGAAAAAATTTCTGAATGTACAATAGCAAAGGAGAACTTGGATACTTTGGAGACTGCTTACAGTGGTAGAATTTAGGCTAATTCAAAAAAGGAAGGACAACATTACCTCATGGCCAAACACAATGAAGAAATAGAGGTACTAAAATATCCTTCATTTTTTTGTGGCTTTTTATATTAGTGATACTAATAGTGAATCCAATATTCAAATTGATGCTGAAACTAATAACAAATATGATGATTTATATGAGGAAATCTATGAAGCATTGACTAAAGTTAACAAGGAATTAAAGCAGTTGAGAACTCAGAATGAAAATTTACTCAAAAAGATCAAGCAATTTGAAATTGAAAATAGTGATTTGAATATCTTAGCTAAGAAACTTTTGAATGAGAGCAAAGCATGTGATCATTATGAGTCTTACAAATTTGAGATAGATAAATTGAATAAGGCTTTACAATGATTTGCTAATAGCAAGGTAAATCTTAATAGCATGCTAGAAAATCAAAAAAGTTCTCAAAACAAAGCTTGTTTAGGTTATAAACAAGCAAGGAACAAGAGAAATTTTCATTACATTACCTGCTTTTATTGTAATCATAGAGGTCATCGTATTAAATTCTATCCATATAGAAATGGCACCTATGTTCTAAGACCAAATGAAAAACTGGACTGGCTACCTAAAGCTTCTAGCTACAAAGAAAATATTTCATTGCTACCTAATAGATCTGGACCCAAGATCAACTAGGTACCAACAAAGCAAGTATAATCTCTATTTTATAAGATTGTGGGAGGAAGAGAAGCAATTTATGGGATTCCTTGATAGCGGATGCTCATGTCATATGACAGGGAATAGAAACAACTTCATCACTTTTACATCAATCATAGGGGGCAAAGTTACTTTTGGAGATGATGCCAAAGGAAAAGTGATTGGAATATATAAAGTTGGTAAGATGTCTAACTTTTTTATTGATGATGTGTTGTTGGTTGATGGTTAAAAACATAATCTATTAAGTATCAGTCAGTTTTGTGACAAAGGAAAACATATCTTAGTGGTTTAAGTTTATGTAGATGATATAATCTTTAGTTCTATTGATGATGTTTTGTGCAAAGATTTTTTTGAGATAATGCAGAGTGAGTTTGAGATGAGTATGATGGGAGAACTCACCTACTTTCTTAGATTGCACATTAAACAGTGCTCAACTGGTATTTTTTTGAACCAAACAAAATACACAATTGAATTACTTAAAAGATTTCAATTTGATAGTTGCAAGCCCATTGGAACACCAATGAGTTCTATAGTCAAATTAGATTAAGATGAAAATGGTAAAAGTGTAGATGTAACATTATTTAGAGGAATGATAGGAAGTTTACTTTATTTGGCAGCAAGTAGACTTGATATTATGCTGAGTGTTTGTCTCTATGCTAGATATTAAACTAATCCAAAAGAATTACATCTTGGTGCAGTAAAAAGAATTTTCAGATATCTTATTGGGACTAAGCATTTAGGGTTATGATATCCAAAAACAAATACTTGTAGTTTGATTAGTTATTTAGATGCAAACTATGCAGGTAGCAAGACTAATAGAAAGAGCACTAGTGGTGCTTGCCAATTTATTGGCCACTCACTAGTCTCTTGGTTGTGCAAAAAGCAAAATTATGTAGCACTTTCAATTACTGAGTCAGAATACATAGCAGCTAGAAGTTGTTGTGCTCAGATTTTATGTATAAAATAGCAACTTTCAAACTATGGATTAGAATTTGACAAGCTTCCTATACTGTGTGATAATGCAAGTTCTAATAATCTCACCAAAAATCCTATCATGCACTCAAAAACAAAACACATACAAATAAGACACCATTTTCTTAGAGATCATGTCCAAAGAGGTGACATCTCAATTGAGTTTATACAAACTAATTTCTAATTTTGTATTCACTGGAAGAGAGCTTGGGATGTTAGACTCTTTAGAAAATAATCTAAATTGCCCAATTTTTACTGTTTCACTGCTTTAATGTCATGATATTTTATCTTTTATGGATGATTACATTCTTTTCATGATTTCTAATTTCTTTTAGTTCGTTTTGCAGGAATATAGTATGTGAATTAAGGTTTGAATTGAGTTTATAACTTATATTGATTTGATCAATTTTGGTACATGCTTGAATATGTAAATTTTCTAGTTTAAAACTACATAAAACTGATTTCAAGTATTCTAAATTGAGTTCAGAATCAATTCGAAATTGAGTTTATAACTTGTATTGATTTGATCAATTTTGGTACATACTTGAATATGTAAATTTTCTTGTTTAAAATTGCCTAAAACTGATTTCAAGTCTTCTGAATTGAGTTCAAAATCAATTCAAATTTTTCAGGTTTAATTTGAGGTTTTGAATCAATTCAAAATTCAAAAATTTGCACTATGAATTGATTCCTAAACCAATTCACAAAATTTTCAATATTTTAGCCTAATTTCAAATTTCTAAAAATCCTTATTTAGTACAACCGAATTGATTGTAGAATTGATTTTATATCAACTAAATCAATTTCCAAATTAATTCATTCACCAATGAATTGACTTAGTTTCCACTAAATTGATTCAAAACTTGCTTTTATAAATTAGAATATATTTTTACTGCAATTCATATTCCTTTTCTTTCCTAAATCAATTCTAATACAAATTTTTCATTAATTGGAAGAATAAGTAGCTGAGGGGGAGCTTAGTTTCAATTCATTAGAAGCTAGTCTCTAAATAATACTTTGATTATTCACTTCTTTCTTCACTCTTTGATGAGGCACCATTTCTTTTTGATGTGCCAAAAGGGAGAGAAAAGATGAGATTTTTATAAGAAAATATGAAAGATTTTTAAGAGAAATGATGATTAAATTTTAGAATTTTTTTTCAAGATTTTGAACCTTATCTTAAATTGTTTATCAACATCACAAAAAGGGAGATTATTAGCCTAGCTAACTTACCTTATTCAATTTTGATGTTGAAAAATAATCTTGCTTAATATCTCAATCTAATTATGTATTTAAGTGGTTGTTAGTTTTGCAGGTTCAAAGTTGATAAAGCTTGCTTAAAAGATCAACATTAGTTCTAAGTTTTTGTTTGATTTCATAGGATCTTTTATAACTGAAATTTTATTCAAATTGCTCAAACATGTTTTCTAAAACAACTTACATTGAGGTAGAATAAATCATTTAAAATGAGTTTTAAATCAAAAGTTTTCAAATAAACTTTTTACATG
>JANHAO010009841.1:0-18075 GCA_026873985.1 Saraca asoca
CATGTTTTATATGTTTTTCTTCTTAGCTGAGCTAGGTCAAAATGCAATTGGTTTTGGCTATTTGAGTCTATTATAGTATTTTTTTTCAGTTTACATGTGAAATTGTTGACCCTAGGCTAGATACTGCTTCTCTTGCTTTTCCAGAGGGTAGGTATTCCCCTCCCCCCCTGTGCTTTGATTCCATTTCAGTAATAATCCCGTAATGAATATTTTGCGTCTGCAGTTAAGTATAAATCTGATGAGCACAAATTATACTTTGTACTTCCACTTATCATTATGATCATGAGAAAGACTTATGATGATTATGGAAATTATTCACAGGGTTTGAGAGAGTGGCCTTCTTGTAATGGTCCTTTTTAGTAACCTTCAATTTCCCCGTTGTTGAATTCTTGAAGATGAGTGTTATCGTCCACAAATCTCTCTCTCTCTCTCTCTCTCTTTATTTTTTAAGGGAGTCATTAATATTTGTGTTGTTGTGAAGATCTGTGAGCTTGTTATCAAGACGATATTTTACTGGCTGTGGATAAATGTGTATGCCATAATCTTTTGCATGTTCAATTCTGATATAGTGAATTTCGAAGTGTTAAATTTAATTGGTATATTCATACAAGGTGATGCACCAGAATGGATCTATAATATGAGTGGAGAATCCAGTATTTTGGAAATTACTAGTTGCTATATCAGATGTCAATTTCACCAATCACAGTAATTAGTTAATGACCATGATGAGTTTCCTCATTAAAGCCTTTTACTAAAAGGGCAAGGTATGTAGGAGGACAAATGATAAGATTGTGGTGAAATCTACTTGTTGGACATTGTACTTTCTGCTGTCTCCACTCTTGCATTGTAAAATTGTTGGTGCTGAAATTTTCTGACTCAAGTATCGAATTCTCCTGTGCATGCCATGTACTCCTAAATTATCATGAGGCAATTGCTTGATCACTATTTCTCTTCTAATTGCTATCAGCATTCTTTTAGTGGAAGGATATTGGTACTGGGCCTTCTAGCATATTATTTCTATCAGGATCTGTGAAATTTGTCATGTTTGAGGGAGTTGTTCTTCCTTCGACCATATTTTCATATTAAAATTTCATATCTACATGGTTTGCATCTGGTATGTGTTGTCATGATTGTGCATTTGTGGAATTTTGTTCAAAAGGAAAAGCTTCATGTACATAGCAAGTGAAACACTATTTGTAGTTGATCTGGTATTGGTCTGTACTCCAATTTGTCTTGCTGATTCTTTTAGCATATTATTTTTCTCTGTAAAATGTAAATTTCATTTTCACGGAAGATATAAAATTAAAAAGCATTGTAATATAAAAATAACTAAAACACGAATATGATGTCTTTCAAATATAAGTTTTTTTTAATTTAATCCATATTTAATTTTCATTCTCAATTTATTTTTTGATAGATTTGATTTCATCTAATTATTTCTTTTCATTCATCTACCTCCATTGTTATTAATTAAAGTGAGTATGTAATACTCCTAATACTTATGTGTGAAGATATTAAATATGTCTAGTATCAAATAAGTATCTATATAAATTAAAATAATGTTATATTAAATGATAAATATAATAGAATTAAAGTGGTTATTTTATATGTATTATTTTTTAAATAAAATTATGTGTTAGGTCTACAGGGAGGTGCCACAGAAGTGTTGAAAGATATTAAATCAAATTTTGAACTTTTATATTATCAATTTCATTAACAAAATCAAAAATAGATACATAAAAAAATTGATTGAATTAAATTATATTTGTAAAAAATTAAAATGACGTTTTAATTTTTTTTTTTTCGCTTTCTGATCAATGAGTAATCATTCAACCGGAAAAAAAATATGACAAAAAAAAGTAAATTTGACATGTGGAGCTTGCTTAGCCTACTTTATAGTTTCTCTCAAGCCGATACAATTTTACAGCTAGAATAAATTCTATGTTTTTTTTCTTTTGTAAAAGAGTATAGTTTCCTATTTATATTTTTATTTTATTTAAGTGTAAATTTTAATGAAATAGAATTGCTATTAAATTAGATATATTTTATTATTTAATATTATAATCAAGTTATATTTATTCTTTGCTAAAGACTTTGATTTATGGATATTTATATAAGGTTTGATAAAAATTATTTAATATACAAAAAAAATTTTATTTATTTGCTAAAGACTTTGATTTATCAACACATAATCAATAATATTATATTTAATTATGAGAGAGGTAGTTTTTTTGTAACCTTGATAAATTTATTTGAAATTTCACAATTAATTTTTGCTTTTTTGTGATTATATTGAGAGAGGAAAATATTTTTTGAAAAGTGTTTTTCTAACTTTCCCATATTTTGAGTCAAGAGTAAAAGCTAGTCAATAAAAAGTTGATTCTAATTAATAAAGTGTGTTCAGAAAAAAGCAACTTTTCAGTTTAATAAAAAATTATTTTTTAAATTATTTTACATTATATAGTCTTACTCACTCTCTACCTTCATTTCTTTTCCTTTATCCGTTTCTCTTTGGTATCTTTCTCTTTTCACCCTTCTCTCCTATGTTTCTTTCTTTCACTCTCTCCTTCTCTTCTCTATCCCTCTATTCCTCGCTCCCTCTTTCTTTCTCATCTTTTTTTTCTCATATCTTATCTTTCTATCCTTTTTATCCTTTATTTTCTTCCCCACTCTTTCTCTCTCTCCTACCTATCTTCTTTCATCATTACAAATATTGATATTAGTAATTATATTAAAAATTAGCTTGTATTTCATGTTATGCATGATTTTAATTAATTTTATTTCAAAGTAATTTATAATTTACAAATCTAGATTATAAATTATAATAAATTTAAATATAAATAAATTATCATCATATTTTTATGTATTTAATAATTATATAATTGATATAATTATGTTCATGTTAATTGTAAGGGAATATTATATTTCTTTTAATTTGATAAAATTATTACATTATAATTCAAATTAGCTAAATTTATCATTTGAATTTTTTTCATCTTTTCAAAAATACATTCTTAATATATTATTACTCAAATAAATTTATTTATAAATTTTTTGTCTAAAAATTTAAATTAATTATTTTATATCAAAAGATTTAATTATTTAATAAATAAAAGTTCATACATTGTTATGACTAATATATTATCTTCAAAACAATATACATTTTATAATTTTTTTATGAAGTTTCACAAATATTTTAAATTGAATTTGTGATAAGTGCTCAAAAGTGATAAAAATTTCAAAAAAGGAAACTATGATATATCTAATTTAATATTTGATATTTAAAGATAATATAAAAATTTAAAGAGTATGAATTTTTAGTTAGATACTATCTATCAAATCATAATTAAATATTATTGATTATGTGTTGATAAATATTTTATTTCTATGTAAATCTAATTATTTAATTACATAAAAATTATTTAATATACAAAAAAAATAATTCAAATTAAAATCTATTAATGATTTTGGACTGAAAATTGGGTGTAGATAATATTATTAAATATTTTTTGTGAAATAGATAATGTTATGAGTATTTTCCAGATTACTCAAAATGGACTGATTGAGGCCCAATTAGAAATAAAGCCCATCTAAAAAGGAGGCCCAGATTGCTTGACGATCGAGGTCACTCAACAGGATACCAACTTGCTACTTGCAGATTAAGGACACATGGTGAGGTCGATCCGCGAGCCTATCTTGCTAAGGAATGCACTAGCTCGCTGAACGGAGAGTAGTGCCCAGGCCAACTTTCGGTAGACTTATTCTGTACAGACCCAATGACGAGACCAAGCCATAACAAGCAGGTCATCTGATGATCACCAATACGGAAGCCTAGTCATCAGCTGAGGGCATATATTCCTAACTGACAGCTTAGCCTCTAGAACCGACACATCAGCCCCTAACAGTTCGATAATAATTTGCCTAGTATTTATTACCAGATGCCAAGCATTTATTACCCAATACAATGAAAATAATTATTTTATTACTTGTTAACTTTTCTCCTATAAATAAAGGAGGGAGCCTCTGTAAAAGAAAGTAAGAAAAATTACATGCAGACACTCTGTCGAAATAGCAATATAGCACTGTATCTCCATTGAACTAAATGGAAAACTTTCATAAAAAGCTAATACAACTCAACGTGGACGTAGGGGCCGATTAGCTTTAGCTGTACCACGATAAAAACTTCTGGTGTTTGCTATTTTTCTTCTTCTCCTTCTTTCTTTCTTACTAGCTCATATTCTCAACCTGCAGTTTAGGGTAACACTAAACTCACACCTGTTGATCAGATTTCACTGTTAATATTTTGACACTAAAAGGAGGCCCCCACTACATCCTTTTCATCTTAGACATACTGCTACAACTACAATGGCAAAAGGAAAAGCCACCAAAAGCATAGAAGCCACCATTGGCCACCTTGAGGTCCAGTCACAGCCTCAAAGGGATTCTATTGGCCCCATAATAAGTGCTGTAGTTGCTACAACACCTTTCAATCCACACCAACCTGCCACCCTTGAAGTGAATGGAGCTCAAACTTGGTACTAGGGCCAAGAGGCTCTTGAAAACACCGTGAGGGAACTAGCAGACATGGTAAGAGCTCTGGCACAGGCACAAGTCCAGGGCGTACAGAGACAAATAGGAGTCATTACGTCGAATGAGGACTCCAACAGTCAGGGCCTTAACATGAAGAGCCTGTTAGAAGAAAGCGCCAACACACCAGCTCCATTCATTCATCAAACTTGCAGCTAAGGTCAGAAGTCCACAAAGTTCATAAGGACGAAAGAGATGACCTACAGCGCGAGAGCTCAGGTCGAGAAAAAAGTTCCAATGAGACGAACCATGGGCGTAGGTCAAATCGTCACTCACATGGCTACGAGCATAGCCGAAGACACAGGACCTCAGATTGCCATTCTCGCTATCAATGAGATGATAGGAGCTGGTGAACCACTAGTCATCGGTTTGAAACTCAAGACTCTGTAATCGAGGAACTACTTCAAAGGGTGAAGCAACTAGAAAAAAAAAATCGTAGCCTAAAGTAGCTAAGACTTTTACAAGGAAAGGATGATGTTCACCAGAGAGATAGAAATAGAACCCCTTCCTTATAGGTTCAAGGTCCCCAACATCCCGCTGTATAATCGGGACAATGATCCGTATAACCATTTGGACACATTCAACGTCCAGATGGACCTTCAGACCTCCAGCTCATTAGTAAAGTGTGGAGTTTTCCCAACCACTCTCGGGGAGATACCACGAACCTGGTTTAGGAGTCTCATAGCTCACAGCATTTGCAGCTGGAAGGAATGCCAAGTGAGATTCCTTAATCAGTATATGGCACTAAAAAGACAACTCACCCTATCCTGCCACTTAGCGACAGTCTTCTAGCTGAAAGACAAATCATTTAAGGACTATATCACCTGATTCCAACATGAGGTCAGCAATGTGGAGAACCCGTCAGATGAAAGTGTCCTTACAGCTATCTTAGTCAGGCTTCGCAAGGATGGGAAACTATATGAGGATATATACAAGTCTCCAGTGAAAAGCTTGGGTGAGTTCTCTAAAGAGATTCAATGGGAAGAAACCTTTGGCCTGAAGAAGTCCAATCGAAAAAAAGAGGCGAGTGGCTCCAATTGGGGCAAGAAGAGAGCTAGTAGCAGGAGTAGCAGGGAGAGCCAAAAAGATGACTCTAGAGGTTAGGCCATGAAAAAGGCTAAAAATGGGCGACCACAATGTCAAGGTCGTTATGATAGTTACACTATTTTATTAAACACTCTTGATAGGATCTATGCGATCGAGAGGGACAATAAGGACTTCGGGAGACCTAGACCTATAAAAGCTCCCCTTAGACGAAGAGATCAAAGTAAGTTTTGTGCTTACCACAATGAGATCGGGCATAACACTTCAGACTATTGGGCGTTAAAAGATGTCATCGAGGACCTCATCAAGAGAGGTCGCCTAAGGGATTATATGGTGAGACCATTGGGACAGCGACCCCCATGTCCTCATCAACAGGGGTAGCGTCAGCAACAGTAAACCTCAGAGCACAAGGAAACACCTTTGGTGAGGACTATTTTCACTATTCATGATAAACTTTACATTACTAGCACCTCGAATAGGGTGCATAACCACTATGTGCAGGCAATAGGCCGTGTCTTGCTTGTGAGTCATGTGAAATGCGAAAGACTCGCCAAGAAAGCTAGAGTGGCCTCAAAAAGCATCACGTTTATATAAAAAGATGCAAGGAGTCCATACCCCTCACAATGATGTGATAGTCATCTGTGCCAAGATTGGCAATGCTGATGTGAGGTGAATAATGATCAATACTAGCAGCTCTGTTAATGTGATGTACAAAGGATGCTTTGATTAGTTGGATGTGAGCACAAGCTAACTAAATCCTTCCCCTGAGCCTCTCTATGGCTTCACGGGAAATGGAGTAGTGCCAGTGGGTCAGAGTAGACTGCCGTTCACTTTAGGAAATCTAAACCACCAAGCAACTGTTATTGTGGATTTTTTAATTATAGACTACTCCTCAGCCTACAACGTGGTGCTAGGTCAACCCACCATGAATGACCTAGATGTGGTCATGTCTATTAAGATGCTTACTATTAAATTCCCAACCCCCTATGGAGTTGGATGTGTGTAGGGAAAGCAACAAACTGCTCAACATTACTATAAAGAGGCATTCAAGCTTGGAACGTAAGCGAAGAAGGTGCACATGGTATATGGAAGAGAGCCTTGAGCCATGAGCGCCAAAGGGGTCAACTACGATCTCAACCCCAGCGAGGTAGACATTGAATGAGCTACTAGTCCGATTGAGGAACTCGAGGAAGTGAAGGTCAGTGAAGAAGATACAGAACGATGCCTTAAGTTAGGGAAAAGCTTGCCACCCAATACAAAAGCCCAGTTAGTTGAATTCCTCAAGGCCAATCTAGATGTCTTTGCCTGGAACCATGAAGATATGGTAGGCATTGACCTCGGGGTTATGTCACATAGGCTCAATATCGATCCCCGATACAAGCCAGTTTGTCAGAAGAGAAGGCCAATAATTGTCGAGTGCTATGCTGCACTAAAAAAAGAGGTGGATAACCTTGTCCTCATGAAAAAAGAAAAATGGAAAGTGGAGGATGTGCATAGACTTCACTGATTTGAAGAAGGCATGCCTAAAAGACAACTTTCCTTTGTCGAGGATGATCAACTTGTAGACGTGACGGTGGGACATGAACTTCTCAGTTTCATGGATGCCTACTCGGGATATAATCATATCCTAATGGCCACACAAAATGAAGAACACACCTCATTTATTATCGATCACGGGTTATATTGCTACAAGATAATGCCCTTTGGTCTAGAAAATGCAGGGGTAACTTACCAGCAATTGGTGAATCTGTTGTTTAAAGAGCAAATCGGCAAAATAATAGAGGTGTACATGGATGACATGTTGGTGAAATCTATGTAGCTTGCTAACCATGTCTACGATCTAGATGAAATGTTCCAAATTCTGAGGAGGTACCAAATGAAATTAAACCTGCTTAAGTGTGCATTCGGAGTCACCTCGGGAAAGTTCATCCGCTTTATGGTGAACAGTAGGGGGATCGAAACAAATCCAGAAAAGATTAAAGCTCTCCTTGACATGCGATCCCCTATTAGAGCCAAAGATGTACAGAGCCTGAACAGCTATGTCGTGGTGCTCAGTTAGTTCATCTCGAAGGCAACAAATAAGTGCATTCCTTTCTTCAATATCCTGAAGAAGGCAAAGAAGTTTAAATGGATGCAAGAATGCGAGTCACCTTCCAAGAACTTAAATAGTATCTCGGATGAGCTCTACTCTTATCTAAACTAAAAAAAGGTGAGAAGTTGATCATGTACTTAGAGGTGTTCCAACATGCCCTTAGCACAGCCCTAATGCGGGAGGATAGAGGAGCTTAGCGCCTTGTCTATTATGTGAGTAAGAGATTGCTGGACACTGAGATGAAATACTCACCCATGGAGAAGCCCGTGTACTACCTGGTTATGGCATCGAGGAAGCTGTGACCCTATTTCCAAGCCCACAATATAAAAGTTCTCACCCAATTTTTGCTTAGGCAAGTCTTATAAAAGATGGACACTTAAAGTCAATTACTTAAATGGGCAATTGAGCTCGCCCAGTTCAACAATGAATATAAAACCAGAATGATGATCAAGTGGTAGGCTCTGGCTGATTTCATCACAAAATTTACGAGGCCCATGCAAGAAGAGGCTAAAACTTTAGAAGCCCCATGGTGAGAACTGTACGTGGATGGGTCGTCAAGCAATCAAAAGGCCAGAGTAGGAGTAGTCGTCATTAGCCCAGAAGGACATAAAATCCTTAGTGTTTTGAGGTTTGATTTCTAAGCTACCAACAATGAGGCTAAGTATGAAACACTATTGGCTGGGCTGCGGTTAGCTAAGGAGGTGCGAGTTGAAAAACTAAAGATCTTTAGTGATTCACAACTTGTAGTCTATCATGTGAGGGGTGAATATCAAACCCAGGGGTCAAAGATGACTAAATATCTCCAAAAAGTCCAAGAATCATTAAATTCTTTTTAGCAATATGAAGTTAACTAGGTACCACGAGCTCAAAATGCGTATGCTGATGCCTTAGTTCGCTTGGCTACAATAGAAGATGTTGACTTCTTGGGGGTGTTCCCAGTCGAAACCCTTTTGTCCCTAAGCATTGAGCAAAATAATGTCATGATGATGATTGCCAAAGCACCAAGCTCTTGGCTGAACCTGATCCTGGATTATTTATAAGATGGCAAGCTATAAGAGGATAAGCTTAAGGTGTAATGACTATGAGCTTGGGTAGCCAAATACTGCATCCGTAATGACATGTTGTATAAAAGGGGGTTCCTGACCCTTCTTTTGAGGTGTATTGATGGTAGCAACTGCGATACCGTCCTAGAGGAAATCCATGTGGGACATTGTGGAAACCATGCCGAGGGGGCTATCTCTGGCTCAAAAAGCTCTTTGATAGGGGTTCTACTGGCCTACGATGAAGCAAGATGCTATTAACCTTGTTAGAAGATCTGATAAATGCCAAATGTTCGCAAAGATCCTACAAGCTCTACCAGCCTACCTAGACAAATGGTCAGCTTATGGCCCTTCGTGATCTGGGGCATAGACCTAATTAGACCTTTACCAATAGCCCGTGGCAATTACAAACATACAGTAGTGGCTGTAGATTACTTCACCAAGTGGACAGAGATGAAATAGCTCATTGAGATCTCATCTACAAAGATCAAAAGATTCATGTGGAATAATATTATTTGCAGACTTAAAGTCCCTCAGTAGATCATGATCGATAATGGGACCTAGTTCAACAACGAGTAGTTTATCTAGTTCTGTAATGACCTGAAGATCACAAAAAGCTTCTCAGTTATGGATCATCCGTAGGCCAACAGGCAAGTTGAGGCCATTAACAAGATTGTCAAGTGAATCTTAAAGGCTAAGTTGGAAGCCAAAAAGAGGGTATGGATGGACGAACTACCAAAGGTATTGTGGGCTTATAGAACCATAATATGTAACACCACTGGAGAAACCCCCTCCTCGATGGTACACAGGTACGAAGCAATGATTCCTGTAGAACTTGAAGCAGCCTCACAGCGAAGGATTACTTTCAACCTTAAAGATAATGATCAACTACTCACCACGAATCTAGATCTTGCAGAAAAGATGAGGGAGAAAGCTCACCTCAAAATCACGACTTACCAACAGCGTGTAGTGAGGTACTACAATCGAAGAGTGCAAGCTCATAGCTATAAGCCCAGTAATCTCATTTTTCGTCCTTCCGAAAGTGCGCAAAGCTGGTGAAGGGACCCTGGGACCCAAATGGGAAAGCCCATACATAATTAAAAGAGTTATCAGCAATTGGGCTTATCATTTTGTGGATATGGAAAGGACGAAATTTCCCCGAGCTTGGAATGTTGAACATCTTTGCCAATATTATCAGTAAACCCCTCATTGTTTGTAAAGATTAGTAAGCGTAAATATACATGTAACTCTTTGAATTTTTATGTATGAAGAATGAAGGCTTCAATAAATCTCTGCGTGAAAAGCGATGTAAAGATCGTTTGTTATAGTGATTCATTAACTTTTCACTCTCACACCAAAGTTTATCATCTCACATATGTGAATACAAAAATGGAAAAAAAGCAAGAAAAAGTTCATTCGATACTTGGCAAGATAAGTTTATACAAAGTTCGAGTTACATTACAAAATTCAAAAAAAGGAAAGCAAAATTACAAAGCTCTTAGCCTAAGGAGTTGGAGCATCAGGAGTTGGATCTTCTTGAGACTGGGAATCTAGGAGATGAGCATTAGGAACGTCCATAGTAAGAGCACTAACAACTTTAACGATCTAGGAACCACCTTCCTCTTTGGCAATGCCTTCAGCAGGAGAAGCTTTGACACCAAAGCTCACTTCCTTCCTGGAAGAGCCATCCTGAGTAGCCCTCCCCTTATAACGTTCAACGACCTTGACAACTTGCTAGCTAAAGAAAGAGAAATCCAACTTCGTGTGTTGCTCCCACAGAGTGTAGAAGAAGGTAGCATAAGTCTTGGTTTTTGCTCTCTTTATCAATAAAGCAGTCTCTGCCTTAACCTTGGAAGCCTCCTCCTTTGTGAGAGTGACCTCTCGTTTGGTTGCCTTTAACTCCTTTTCGGTGACCTTAGCTCGCTACTTCACCATTTTAGCTCGTTGCTCTGTAGATCCAGCTTGGTGCTTTATAGCCTTAGCCAATCTCGCTGCAAGCCCAACTTGGTTAGCGAGTAATTCTAGGTCAATCTTCGCCTTAGCCATGTCATTGGTGGGAAGGCCAAGATTCACTACAGCAGCCTCATGATCCGCTTCTATGCAAGATAAGGTAGCCTCAGTGTTCTTAACCTTCTCTTTCAAGTCTAACACCTCGGTAAAGGCAGCGGCCATCTTGCTCTCAAGCTCCTCCTTCTCCTTATCGAAGGCTATGAGTGCTTCATCTATTTTCATCATAGTAAGCAAACCCAGAAAAACCAAAAGCCAAGTCAGACTGTGGAATAAGCAAAAGAAATAAAGAAAAAAGACGTCACTTACCACCAAGTTATGGTGAGCTGCATAGCCCACCAGTCTCCCAAGGGTAAACTCCTCAGCCTCCAACAGTTGAATTCTGTCGTGGGATCCTAGAATCTGGTCGATGTTATCGACGAGAACCTCAATGTACTCCTTTGTCCTGGAGTCTAATTTAGTCGATAGCTCCATGACCTTAGCCTTTGATGTAACTTATTTTCGAGGAGTAACCTTTTTTTCCCTTTCTCCACCCTTTGTCTTTTAGTAGCAGGCTCAGGAGGGGTGACGACCTCAGGTTCAACTATTGCCTTAGGCTGAAGGGCAGGAATTGGCTCTTACAAAGATGTTGTAGCCAAAACCAAGGGTTGGCTTTCAACAATAGGGGCTATAACCACTTCGAGGTCCAAAGAGATCTCCTCATCATCGGATAGTGGCGACCTTAGGATGAGCTCCAACATCTTGTCATAATCAGTAAAGTTGGCTGGGTGAACTAGTATTGCTTGGCAAATGCCTATCTCCTTAGTGACTTCAATGCCTTTGGTTGGGGCAAGCTTGTGGAAGCAAAGGAGGTCTTCATCAAAATGAAAGTTATTTTTGAGATTATTTGAGCTAGCAAGCCGATCTAAGACCCCTACCTCTTCAGCTCATAGAGTTAGCTTTCTGCCAGTCCTATCTGCAAAACAAGACAATTTAGAATTAGAATCAGATGAGAGTAAATTGTTAAGCCTGCGATTATAAGCTTGCTTGCCAGGAGTAACAACAAATCTAAAGTTTTTGAGATCACATAGGGAGGGGCACAAAATGTAAAACCAACAGGTTCTGTAGTGCCCCATGTTAGATTTCCTTTTGGCGTCCCTTTGTTGTAGGATCTTCTTATGCGTTGTCGGCTGAGCTATAAAGTAATAGAGCCTGTCTGACATGTTTGCACACTTAAGACTGAACAGGTAACATAGAACTTCAGTTAAAGGTAGTGAAAGACCATTGCATAAGTAAATCAGTGCCAGGGAAATAAGCCGAGTGTAGGAATTAGGAGTGAGCTGAGCTGGGCTAAGTCTCACTTTATTCAAGAAATTGACAATAAAGGGGTGTATTGGGAACCTAAGCCCCACAACAAGGTGCGGGAAACTGATAGCAATGAACCCTGTAGGTGGATAGGCCGTGTAGTTATCAGGAGAGGGTATATAAGGTTGCATCCTCTAGCGGGCCGATATATTCAGATTGTGGACTGAAGCTCATGAAAACAAACAAATGAAACATAAAGACTGAACACGTGATGACTAGGTCGTGAGCCTGTAGCAACCTCTTAGACCCAAATAGGATTACGATAAGTAGCAAAGTCCCTAACAAGCTCTCCACTCCTTGAGGTCGCTTCACTAGGACGTCATGTCAGCCTCACGTTCTGGGCCGAGAAGCCGGGGTTCATCATCTTTGTTCCTACTTTGGTGGTGGTGGCATTCATGATCTGCACCCATTTACAAAGAAGGAAAAAAGACTGGTCAGGTTGTTATAACTAAACCTAACCTAAGCCCTAAAACTAAGGCTAATAACTTCCTATACAACAGGCCATGAACACCTTGAACCATCAATTTATGACCCGAACTCCAACAAACAAGATTGAGTTACGAAGTTTGAATAATGAATGCTAAACTTGAAACGATGACCAAGAAACCAAAAGTCCGCTAATAGAGTCGACTGAATAAATCAAACCAGACAAAAGAAAATTCACAAACAATTAACCTCAATTGGCTAATGCTTTCATCCCACAATCAAATGGCAGATAAACCTCAAATTATAGAATAGGAAAATCTAGAAATGAAAAAGTGAAAGAGAACCTATCATAGCTAACTAAAGCAGAAAATCTAAGACCTTGCATAGGGATTGAGTAGCAATCAGGGAACAGAGATGATGTCGGTGGCAACGGAGGATGAAATACAGTTATAGCAGTTACTGGAGGAAATGTGTAGAGAAAGTTATGAAACTTCAAGTTTGAAATGGCAAGTGAAGGGGAAGGGAGAAGCCCTTTTAGTTTATAAAGCACACAGCATCACTGTTGTATCTGGGAGCCCATTAACTACCCATGATCTGACGATTCAGCAAGTGCCAGCAGTCAGCTAACAACAACAGTGAGCACATGCACCTAAGATAGGGGTAATCATGATGGCTAGCATGGGGAAATCAAAAAGTCACCTACAGAGCAAGCGGAGACATTCCAAGTGATTCATGAAGCAACAAATCGTAAGCAGTGGGTCATGACCATTGACTCCAAGACCTTACGTCCAAGAAGTACCTCAAGCACCAAACTTTTACGTAGGGAGAACTCACCCTCACGTCCAAGGAATGCTAGCCATGCACCAAACCCTTGCACAAGCTGTATCCAAGAAGTACCTCAAGCACCAAACTCTTACGTGAACAACTCAAACCCCATGTCCAAGAAGTGCCTCAAGCACAAAACTCTTGCACAGATAACTTAAACCTCACATTCAAGGAGTGCTAGCCATGCATTAAACCCTTGCATGAGCCGTGTCCAAGAAATGTCTCAAGCACCAAACTGTTGCACGGATAACTCAAACCTCGTGTTTAAGAAGTGCTAGCTATGCACCAAACTCTTGCACGAGCCAAGTTTAAGAAGTGCCTTTAGCACCAAACTCTTGTGTGGGCAATACTAGAACCACGTCCAAGAAGTGCCATTGGAACCAAACTCTTGCATGGATCGAGGTGTTTTTATGCAGCCAATCAAGATCTCACGTTTAAGAAGTGCTTAAGCACCAAACTCTTGTGTGAGCTAAAAATGCCCCTATGCGACTTATGTGGACCCCTTATCTTGCATCGGTGAATACACTTAAGCACTCTAGTGCCCGAACTCATGGTCAACAAAAGGCACACCGATGTTGATTTCATTACCAACAGGAACAAAATAGTACGATCGATTGGTCATATAATATTACACATATCCTTTTATCAAAATTTATTGACTGGAGTCCCTGCACATTAGCTCGGCTAACATTTATTGAAGTTGATTGACTCAATAAACACTCATTTTATTTAACTTTTACTGAGATATGATTTGCAAGAACTAGTGAGTTAGCTGTGACCTACCAGGTCACTATTGCGGTGCACCTAGAAAGAATGATAAAAAGTAAAATTTCATTACAAAACCTCATTCAACAAGGTAAAACTACATAAAGGATCGAGAATACAAGATGAAACAAGCCTACAACTGACTAAGGAAAGGCTGAATGCCAGCAAGTTTGTAGCCACAATGTGTAGAAGAAACTGCTCTAACCTTACCTTCGCCTAATCTAAAGCAAGGAAAACAACATCAGGTGTGGGCAGAGAGGCTACACAAGTTTTCCCCGGTCTTCTTAAGCGAGGAAAGCATCCTTTAGCTTCATCAGGCTACCTAGAGGCCTAGAGACACTTGGTCCCACTGGGCAAGAGGACAACAAAACTCGATTGAGAGAATTAAGCTGTAAGACTAGTGAGCAAATCAGATAGTTCCAACTCCTCTGCACCAACCTCCTTTAAAGCTGAAAGCTTCTCCCTCCATCTTGCAGCCCCTAGTTGTAGCAAAAAATTAAGCAATTAGCTTGCCAAAGGACAAAAGAACAAAAAAGGAGGAGCCAAATTTGTTAACTCCTATAGAAGGTTATAGACAAGTTCCCAGAGTTCCCGGGGAAGAATGCCCCATGAGAACCACGTGCAGCAAACGATTCATGCCCCACAGTTTCGCATAGCAAACCATACATGCCTTAAAACATAAAGATGTAGGTCGAAGCCTCAGAAACATAAGAAGATCATCTAATGCACTCATATGGCTACTTTGTGAAGAAAAGGAGAGGAATTCCCACATCTGATATAGATGAATCGACTTTACCAAAGAATTCAAAGAATATCTAATTGTACCAAATCAAACAGTCCACAATAAAGAAAGATTGCCATGGTAATAGCTGAGGAGCATCCATGATAAGGGGCATAGCCTGATGAAGACGAAGTGAAAGATTGAGACTTGAAATGACAACACAGCAGACTATAAGCAAAAACTTTTAACCAAACAACAAATTGTAAATGAAAGACGTGACAATGTTACAAACTACGGCAAGGACTTTTCCAGTAAAGTACAACTCCCAGTCCGTAAAATGAACTGAGAGTTAGGAGGCTTGATGTTATGAGTATTTTCTGGGTTACTCGGGATGGACTGATTGAGGCCTAATTAGAACCAGAGCCTATTTGAAAAGGAGACCTAGATCACTTGACAATTGAGGTCGCTTAGCAGGATACCAACTTGCTACCCGCGAACTAAAGATGCATGGTAAGGTCAATGCACTAGCCAAGCTTGCTAAGGAAGGCACTAACTCGCTAACGAAGAGCAGCACCCAGACTAACCTTTGGCAGACTCATGCTAGATAGACCCAGAACGAGACCAGGCCATGACAAACAGGTCGTCCCATGCAGACCCAGGTCGCTAAGATAGCGAGCTGAGTACCAATACAAAAGCTTAGTCATCAGCTGAGGGCACATATTCCCAATTGATAACTTAGCCTCCAAAATCAACACATCAGCCCCAACAATCCGATAATGATTTGCCCAATATTTATTATCAGATGCCAAGCATTTATTGCCCAATGCAACGAAAATAATCATTTTGTTACTTGTCAAATTACATTTGTAACCCTCCCTTCTCTTATAAATAGAGGGGGGAGCCTTTGTAAAAGAAAGCAAGAAAAATTACATGCAGACACTCTACTAGAATAGCAATATAGCACTGTATCTTCGTTGAACTAAATGAAAAACCTTCATAAAAAGCTAATACAACTCAACATGGACGTAGGGGCTGATTGGCTTTAGCCAAATTAAGATAAAAGCTTTTGGTGTTTGTTGTTTTTCTTCTTCTCCTTCTTTCTTTCTTACTAGCTCACATTCTCAACCTGTAGTTTGGGGTAACACTAAATTCACACTTGTTGATTGGATTTCACCGTTAACAGATAATTTCCATAAATAATGTGGATATATATAGCATTTTTTAATGTGGTTTGCAATTTAAAAATTAAAGAATATATTATTAAAATTATTTAAATTTTAAATTATGTAATTTGTTGAAATATTAAAATATTTTTAACTTTTAATTTTAAATTTAAATATTTAAATATCATCAAATTCTAAGTTAAAAATTATTTTAATAATATTAAAATGGATATCAAATTTGTATTACTTAAATAAATAAATAATTTAAATATTAAAAATTAGAAAATAAAATATTATTTGATAATTTAGAAAATTAAAAATTAAATTACTAATTCAATAATTTAATAATAGTAAAATTAAAATTTTTTTTAGATAATTCAAATAAATAATTTATTGTGAAAATAAATAAATACAGAAATTTTATTCATGTTTTGAATTAGAATATAAAAGAAAAGAATAAAAAAAATTAAAAATTCTTCTTACTTGCCCATTCTTAATAAATGAAAGACACTTATTATGTAGTGTATTTGAATGTGAATAAACTTTATAAAGAAAAGATGAAGATGAAAAAAAAAAGATGTTACTAATATAAAACACATATAACTTTTGATTTTATTAGTAAAGATTCATTTACTCGTATCATGAAAATATTCTAATAATAAAATGATTATTAAGTAGCTAAACTTAAAGATGAAATTTATATATATATATATATATATATCAATATTTTTAAATAAAAAAATAGTTTTCCTTTACACATCAAATGACAGAAAATATTTTCACTTATATTGTTCAAACAATAAAAAAATACTTCATTTTTTATGGAAGTACTATTCATAAATTTTCAATTTCTTTTAAAACAAACATACCCTAAAAGGTAATTTGAATGAATTTGAAATGTAAGTTTAAGAATCATTGTAATATTTATATTCTCTCTCTTATTTTCATAATAAATTTTGTTTACCATTTTCGTACTAACGTTAAATATTTATACAGTGTGATTTCGCACTACTGCCAATGATAGCTTACGGAGACATTTAAACAAGAGGGACAAGAGGAGTTATTACATGCATGGCTGCCATATAGGTAGAAGCAGTTAAAAATCCTAATTGTCAGGTTGTTGATGTGTGCCTCACGTATCTACTGAAAATAAGGAGAAGTGGACTGCTTGACCAAGTCTTTAGGATTATCTAGTTTGTTATCTCAGTTGCTATGTTTTAGCTGAGTGATTTATTTTTTGCTATTTTCTAGTAGTTAGTGGGTCTTTTAGTGGGCCATGAGCAGATTTTTTAGGAATTTTTGTTTAGAAATCTATGTATTTAGGACTATTGCAACTCAGAATAAATGTGTCAGATCTTCAGCCTTATCTTTATTTTCTCCTTCATCGTTTAAGCCTTCTTTAAAATTTTATATCTAACAATTGGTATCAAGAGCCCTTTTTCTTAAGGGACTGTGAGAGTTTGAGGGCCCCCACATGCATAACCAAACCATCATGAATTTTGAAATACCTTTCACATCTCTCGCTCCTCCAGCGTTTACGGGTGAAAACTATCAAATATGGGCTATCAAGATGGAGGCTTATCTTGATGCAAATTATCTTTGGGAAGCTGTGGAGGAGGATTACGAAATTCCACCTCTGCCAGACAACCCAATTGTTGCTTAAATCAGAAATCACAAAGAAAAAAGGGAACAGAAATCAAAGGCCAAATCCAAATCATGTCTGTTTGCTGCTGTCTCACCTGCAATTTTTACTAGAATTATGAACCTAAAATTAGCAAAGGTCATCTGGGACTTTCTTAAGTAAGAATATGAAGGCAATGAGAGAGTCAAAAGGATGCAAGTGTTGAATTTAATTAGGGAATTTGAGTTGCAGAAGATGAAAGAGTCAGAAACTGTGCAAGAGTATACTGACAGACTTCTCAGCATTGTTAATAGGGTAAGATTGCTTGGAGTTAATTTTTCTGATTCAAGAGTTATTCAGAAAATTCTTGTGACTATTCCTGAAAGGTTTGAGACAATAATTTCTTCTCTGGAAAATTCTAAAGATCTATCAAGTATCAC
>JANHAO010009842.1:0-18074 GCA_026873985.1 Saraca asoca
AAAAGGAAACAACAATAACCAAAAAATAGGAAGAAGAAAATCCCACAAATATTGATGAAATGAGAGATCAAAGAGAAATGGTTCTACAGCCAATTAACAACAAGATTTTTAATTTCTAGCAACACTACATCTTAGGGTTTCTATGCAAATAACTTGACATTTGATTACAAGATCACTATGGAATAAAATTAATGATATAGGAATGCTCACCAAGGTTTGATGTGTCAATGGCCAGCTCACCGCCGACAGAGTGTCGTCGGACAGGCCAAAATGGGCAATGGTCAAATCAGAGCTGAATAGGGGAGGCAGGGTAGCGCCGGTAACGTTAAGCTCGTCCAACCACGATGAGGCACCGGGGACGACGGTAAAGGGCGGTGGAAGGTGGATGACGGTCGAATGGAGCTTTGACTTGGCCAGGGAAAGACAGCGGCTGGAGCAAGACGGCGGCCAGCCAGATGACATCGAAACATCGAAGGAGGGCACAAAGACATCGGCTTGGCTGGAGAGCGAGGAGAGAGTAAGAGAGAGAGGCAGGCGGGTTTCGGGCCGTCTATGGGGAAAATGAAAAAAAATCTGGGGAAAAAATTTATATAAAAATGCAAGTGGGGAAATTTACAATTCAACCCACAAACTATGCAAAATTTACAAAATAACCCCACCCACAAAAAATTTTTCATTTTAGTCCCTACAAAAGTTTTTCATTTTAGTCCTCCGTTCCATATTCCAAATTACGACCGAAAAATTCGATCGCTAAAGTATCAAGAGCTAATATGGCCACTGAAATATTCGATCACAGAAGTTTTCCCCAAAAAAATTTAAAATTTTCACTGTTTACTACTACACAGCGACAGAATAGCGATCAAAATTTTTGCCACCAAAAAATTCGATCGCTGATTCGTCGCTAAACCCCAAAATTTTTTTATTTTTTTCTTAGTCAATCAATCACAAAGTAGTTATAATTCGATCGCAATTAGCAACCAAAATTTTTTATCGCTAAATTATTTTTTTTGTAGTGAATGTAGAAACAAAAGGCAAAATCCTAAGAGCCTAATACTACCATTTTGACAAGAAAGTAAAGAGCTGACTACTGGGAGACAAACTCCCACCAGCAGGAAGACTAGTAACTCCACTCCTATGGTCTTCCTATCCCCAGTCAGAGGTTCCTCCTGGACCAGACCCAAAGCAATTCCAAAAGACACCAAGAGTCTGGCTGGCAGAGTTAGATTCTATGGAATGACCAGGAGGAAGTAATCTAATGTTTGCACAAGACTCCCTAGGAACCCACAAAATGAACCCTATGGTGAATTCATATGCAATTGGCCATCCGTTCCTCCAAACATTATGCAACAGACCATCCATGCCTCAAAAAGCTTCACTAAAAGCCAAGTTACCAAAAACGTAGGGGGCTCAATTGATTCCTCCATTAAACTCTCCTATGAAAAAAAAAGAGGGTCCCCAAGGTATAAAAAGACCAGCTCAATCCACTGAAAAGTCCAGAAGGTATCTGGCTAATCTAAATCGAACAGCCCAAAGCAAGCAAAAGTGCCACGCCAACGACCAGAAATTATGAACAGAAGAAAAGCATGGTCTGAAAAAGAATGAAAATATAGAAATGAAATCTGAAATGACAATTCAGCTCAGTGAAGACTTTAACTGAAAGCACGGACAAAGCCTAAAATAAAAAATTATAACTCCCAGTTCACAAAGCGAACTGAGAGTTGGGGGGCTTATGTTATGGGTAAAAATTGGCTTTGAGGACAAGTTGACAAGAACCCAGCAAAAGCTAAATAAATCAGCTCGCTGAGGATGCTCAATGAGTGCTACCTCACTTATCGCTAAAAGGTGATGTAGCAAGATCATAAGAAGTTCAGTTTAGGAGACCGACCATCCTACTCGAGCTCGTTGCACTAAGAGGCAATGATGAGCTCGCTAAGGGAGCTATGATAGTGACCCCCCGAGCTGAGAATCTCTGTTCAAGGAAGATAGGCACCTCACCCAGCCAATAATTCAATAAGGTCGAGTGTTAGATAGACTTGTGCCAGCTTGCAGCCGACAAGAGGGGCCCACCCCGTAAAAAGCAGCCTACAGCAACTGGATTGTAGTAGTTTTTTTATCTTTTGCATTTATTTCTTGATATAACAAAACTATAGCTTATAATCATTATATATAATCTCTCCTTCCTTTATAAATAGGAACTCATTGTTAGAAGAGGGAGAGGCTGGAAAAACCATAACAGGCACCCTATAAGAACATTCTTTCAATATAATAAAAACTCTTCCATGGATGTAACGTCTAGTACCGCCCGAATTTAGCTAAACCATGTTAAAACACCGCCCTGATTAGTCCTCCTTCCTCTCCGCCACTCTCTTCTCCCATCATCACTCTTCAGAAGACAGCTTTAGATCCAAGAATCTCATGTTGGCTAGAGTTTGAATCAGAACCAAATTCTAATGTCAACAAGTTCAATTCATAATCAACTAATTGAGAGTTAACGGTGAAGAAATTCCAAATGCCAGAGTTGTAGAAAAGATCATGCGATCTTTGTAAAGTTTAATTACATTGTTACAATAATTAAAGAATCATAAGATACATCAACTATGTTAATGAAGAAGTTAATGGGTTTGTTATTTTCATACGAGCAATGGATGAATCAAAAAGTCATAAGCTTAAGTCTTAAGCAAGCTTTGCAAAGCATGATGAATCACCAAAATTATGAAAGCCACCAAGGTGGTTGTGGTCGTGGTGGACGAGGATGAGGAAGAGGACAAGGACAAAGACATGGAAGGGGTGGATATTCTAATTCTGTGTCATAATGGAGCAAGTAACAAATCTAGTGTTCAATGATTTAAATGCAAAAAATATGGACATTATCAATACGAATGCTATACCAAGATGCTGAATAAGTCCACGGAGCATGCAAATACTATAGATGTGGAAGAGAACATAGTGCTTGTGTTCAAATCAAATAAGTCAAATATAGAGCATGCAGATACACAACATCTTAATACCAAGTACAGTAATCACATGTGTGGAAGGAAGGATCTTTTCTTATATCTAGATGAATCTATACGTGGAAAAGTAAATTTTTGGAATAAATCCAAAACTCATGTTATGTGTAGAGGTGACATCAGCATTAAATCCAAAGATGGCACAAATGTTACTATTTTTGATGTTTAGTTTTTGCCAGGTCTTTATTGGAACTTATTAACTATTGGACAGCTTTCTGAAAAAGGACACAAAATCGACATTTAGGATGGAGTTTATACAATCAAAGGCAAAAATGACAAAATGATTACAACAATGTAAATGAAAAAGAATCATATGTTTCCTTTCACCTTGCAAATAGGAACATTGATGAATTTTTCAATGATTTTTAAAGATGAAGAATGGTTGTGGCATCTTTGGTATGTTCATCTGAAGTTCTATGGGCTAAAACTATTGGCTCAGAAAAAGATGGTAATAGGATTACCAGTAATTAGAACTCCTGATCGATAATGTGTAGGGTGTATTCTTGGAAAACAACATAGAGACCCTTTTCCAGTTGGAAAAGCTAGAAGGGCCAGGAAACCTTTAGAGTTAGTGCACATAGACATTTATGGCCCAGTTGAGGTAGAATCACTTGAACACATAAGGTACATTTTAATCTTTATGGATGATTTTACTAGAAAGACATGGGTATATTTTCTTAAAAAAAAAATTAGAGGCATTTGAGAACTTTAAAAAATTTAAGACTTTTGTATAAAAACAAAGTGGTTGGTATGTAACACTTTAAGATCTAATAGAGGAGGAAAGTTCACTTCAAATGAATTTTCAAATTTCTGTAAAAGCTAAGGGATCCAATGTCAGTTGACAGCTAGTTATACACCTTAACAGAATGGCATATATGAAAGAAAAAATAGAATAATTTTTGAAATGGCCCAAAGCTTATTGAAAGTTCAAACTTTGCCAAAGTCTTTTTAGGTGGAAGCTATTGCCTATGCTATATTTTTATTAAACAGGTGTCCAAAGTGTTTTTGGAAGAACCCCAGAAGAAGCTTGGAGTGGTAACAAGCCAAAAGTCTTCTTCTTACATGTATTTGGTTGTCTTGCATATCCACATATTTTAGATGAGCAAAGAAAGAAATTACATGACAAAAGCCAGAAGTGCATTTTCATTAGCTATAGTGAAATGACCAATGGTTACAAATTACACAATCCTATAACAAAAGAAGTTACTATGAGTAAAGATGTCCAGTTCATAGAAGATGAAGCATAGGCATGGAATCAAAGAGATAAACAACAATAATGTGTTATCATAGAAAATAAACCAAAGTCAATGGAAACAGAAAGATTTTCACCTGACAATTCAATCCCTAGAAACTTTTCTCCACTAATAGTAGTTCTGGAGACATCAAAGCATCCTCAATGAACACGAATGATGCCAGTTTATTTGCAAGACTATGTGGTTACATATGATAATGATCATAAAGATATATCCACTGATAAAACTATTGTGAACTTTCATTTATTTGTAGATTATGACCTAGTTTCCTATAAAGATGCAATAACTGATGAATAATAGTTTCAAGCAATGCATGATGAAACTCATTCAATAGAGAAAAATGACACATAGGAGCTAACTACTTTACCACTTGGGAAAAAGTCTATTGGACTCAATGGGTGTACAAAACAAAATACAAGCCTAACAGTCAAGTGGATCACTTGAAGGCAAAACTAGTTGTAAAAGGCTACAAACAAAAGCCTAGAATTGACTATTTTGAAGTATTTGCACCAGTTGCTAGAATGGATTTTATTCAGATGATTATAGTACTTGCAGCTCAAAACCAATGAAAAATTTATTAGATGGATGAGAAATCAACATTTCTGAATGGCTTCCTTGATGAGGAATTTTATGTTGAGCAACCACTTGGTTATATGAAGAAAGGACATGAGAAACAAGTTTACAAATTAAAGAAGGCATTGTATAAGTTGAAACAAGCACTTCGTGCTTGGTCTAGCCGGATTGATGCATACCTATTGTAGCAAGATTTCTAGAAATGTCTTTATGAGCATACCTTATATATCAAGTCAAAACCTAATGGTGATCTCATTATTGTTTATATTTATGCTAATGACTTGATGTTTACAGGAAATTGCAAAGAGATCTTTGATGAATTCAATGTAGTAATGACTAGCTAGTTTAACATGACAGACATAGGATTGATGTCCTATTTTTTAGGCATTGAAGTGCAACAGACTGATGACAGCATTTTTATTTCCTACAAAAAATATGCTAATGATATTTTAAAGTATCTAAAAATGGAGTCACTCATGCCTATCTAAACACCAATTACAAAACGGTTAGAGTTGAAGAACAAAAAAGGC
Source organism: Saraca asoca (assembly GCA_026873985.1). Classification (NCBI taxonomy): domain Eukaryota; kingdom Viridiplantae; phylum Streptophyta; class Magnoliopsida; order Fabales; family Fabaceae; genus Saraca; species Saraca asoca. Next base: position 5,365 of record JANHAO010009842.1, read on the forward strand.
AGAGAACTAATAAATTCCATATATTTCAAAAGTTTAGTTGGCAGTTTGAGATATCTAACTTACACCAGACTAGATATCGTCTATGGTGTAGGGATTATTAGTTAACTCAAGAAAGAACCTCACTAATCATATTTGTAAGCAGTAAAATGAATTTTATGACACATAAGTGGTACCCATGATAATGGGATCTTTAACTCCTACTCTAACCATTTTGGTTTGGTGAGATACACAGATAGTAATTAGGTAGGTGAGGTGAAAACTTGAAAAAGCACTTCTAGGTATGCTTTCTTTTTTGGACAAGGATCTTTTTCATAGTCCTCAAAGAAATAACAAGTTGTTACGCTTTCCACAATTGAAGTAGAGTATATGGCCGCAACTTCTATAGCATGTTAAGTAGTTTAGCTTCATAGGATGCTTAGTGAATTAATACATAAACAAGCAGGTCCTACGAAAATCATATGTGATAATAAGTTAACTATTGCATTGACCAAAGATCCAGTTTTCCATGAGAGAAGCAAGCATATTGGCATCAAGTATCATTATATTCGTGAGTTAGTAAAAAATGGTAAAATTGAACTAGAATTTTGTAGGTCTATAGACCAGGTTGTAGACATTCTGACAAAACCATTGAAGGCAGATGCATTTGAGAAACTGAATATAATACTTAATATTATTTCAAAATCAAATTTAAGGGAATCTGTTGAAAATAATCTAAATTAGATTTTGAAAAAAAAAGAAAGAAAAAAAGAATAAAGGTTGAGGCCTTAAATTGTGGAAACTGAAGTTTTAACTATGATAAAATAAGGCCAGAGTTTGAGATAAGCCTAAAGTCTTTATTTTAGAATGCAATAGATAAATCTTATTGAAAATAAAGTTAATCTGTTGATATAAATCTTAAGTCTTTATTTTTGGAATGTAGCAGATAAAGCTTAGTGAAGATAATATTAATTTATTAGGAAAAAGATGAAGTTTTTTTTTCTTATCTTATTAGTTTAGTTTTGTGTAATACCTCAAAAAAAAGAAAAAAATATTACTGAGGGACCAAAGTAAAGATCTTTAATTTTGTTGGAGCAATAACATAATTTCTTATTTTTTAGAATGGCCTATTTGAAGTCGGTAGAAAGTCAATAGGGTTAAAACATAAATTACCCCATTTCTTTTTCAGTATAAAATCTCCCTAACTAAGATTTTTCCCTAGTGATCAACTTCTTCTTGAAGCTTCTCCCAGCAGCTCCCTCTCATCGTCTCTCTCTCCGACCGACCTCCTTTCTCTGACAATGAAGCATCTAGCCAATCCACATCGTCCTTCTCCTTCCGACACCTTGCACGAATGGCCCAAAGCTGAAGCTTCCTAGTTTTACTGCTTGGCATGTTTTCTAGTGAGCTATTCCTCTCTGGTCTAGCACCTCTCTTCCTTCCCTTCTACTTACCTAGTAACCTTCCTTCTCCAGCCAGCACAACAACAACGCTCTTCCTCCCCTTCCTCCAACGTATTGTTCGGCCAGTAGCTTCCTTTAGCTCATTGGCAATGACCCAATCAATGCCAAGCTCCCCACCTGCACTTTGGAGGGTGGTGAATAATCCTAGAACAAAAAATTTATTGTATAGCTTACCTATATTAAGTTTTCAAGATGGTTTACCTAAAACCATAACCCTCAAAGTTGAGGTATGCTGAGATATTGCTATTCTTCAGCTCCAGATAAAATTCCTTTTGATGAATCGAGCACACCAATGGCAAATTTTTTATAGCTTTAGCTCACTTAGTTTTCTAAGAATTTTCTAAGGTGAGTGGGCAATCCTCCTCACTTAATAACCACATATGTAAATATAAAATAATTTTATTATATGAAATGTTATAAATCCTTTTAAATAATAGGATTTTCCTATATGTTGAAGTGGTTTCGAAAGTATATTTATCTGTTGTATATGTACATGAAATGGTTTGCTATGCTAAAATTATACATTTTTATCTTGCTTTATATTATTAAAATTGATGATACTCCTTTTCTATACGATGAATGAATATGGAAATGCATAACAGGTTTATGTATGTTTTGAAAAATGTTCCTTACCTGAATATGAATTTCATGCTACATGATATATTTAGAATGTTGATTTGAGATACTTGACCCATTGAAAAATTTATTGGTAACCCTTAAGTGCACTTGTGAAGATATAAATGGCCTAGGGGGAGTAATAAGGATAGAGAGATATAAGGATATATATATATGTATATATATATATACACGTTCATAAGCATCCGACAGATATGTTGGATAGCTTATGATGGGAATTATATTTATACCAGGATGGTTACCATTTTAAATTTATTCTTTAGGAAATCCAGTTAAATATTTTACTATGTTAAGATTTGATAAAATGTTAGAAAGCTTATTGGCTTTCTGTCATATTTATATCATGGTTAATGTATTTTCCACAATAGCATTCTTTAATGTTTACCCTTATGCTATTGAATATCATTTTTTTATTTACTTAATTTTCTTACTGAATGGTAGTTTTTGAATGTATTGTGAGACTATGGCTGTTGAACAGATAAGCATATCCTCACGGCTATATTTATATATATATATATATATACTTTTAGGCATGATTTTTAAATGAGATTCTTGGGTGATCATGGGATTGTTTACTCGCTAAGTTTCTACTCACTCTTTCATTTTCATGTTTTTCAGAGTCAGGGTATATTCCTATTATTCCCCCACGCCGTCTTGGCTCAAGATCTACTCACTGACTAAGTGGATCACACCCAAAGGAGATTTAAGGTATAACTGTGGTATAAAGTCTAGCAATTGATAGGAATACATATGCATGTGATATGGCTGATGAATGCCCAGTAGAATGTAAATTGTGTAATATAGGCCATTATATTTATTTATATCACTCTACAGGTTATGGTGGGCATATAGCACTTGTCTGATGTATAGGCCTTAAGGCCAGGTGTCCGAAAAATAGAAGAAATTCTACCAGATTTTTATCAAAATTTAATATATAAATATTTTATTGTTGATTGATGAAATAGTAAGTCGTTGGCATGTTATTTGCATTGTAAGACTTGTAAAGGGTATCCTGATAGGTGACATTCTATGTCGATCATGTTCTGTGAATCGAGGCATGACATTTTGCTTATAAATATAGTTTGTTTCAGGTTTTGTAATACAATCAAAAAGTGAGAAAAATAAATAAGTTAGCAAGCTTGTGAGTTAGATAGAGTGCTTCTTTGCATGTTGAGTTAAAGTTGTGATCAAAAAATTTCTCTTCTCTCATATTTTTTTCTAGAATTCTTCTTTTATTTTACTTTTTTGATTTTTAGTTCCAACAAGATATGTATGTGGAACTATTTTCTGCTGTGGAATTAATTACCTCTAATGAACCATAGGACATTACTTCCGCCCTTTAGCTATGTGCAACACGTTTTAGTTATTATTAGATTTGATCGTGTGTGAGTTTAGATTTTAAGGTTGAAATTTTGGATTAATTTTTTTATTTATATTATTTAGCTAGAGATAACTCAAATGGTCATGAAGCTAGTATTAACGGTTGACTAGCCACTGAATGTTTATGAGCAGTGAGCGGTTAAGTAATTTATAAAAAAATCATAGATGCAAAATCTTTGAGCCATCATTATCATTATGATTAACTAAAGTTAAACGCTTATGCTTGTTACATGTTGTTCTGACAGAAAATATACGATAAGAGAAAATATTATATAATTTATAATTATAGTTTTTTAACTGCATTATTTAAAATATGTCAAAAGAGATGAATAGGAAAAAAAATTACAATATATATCGATAAAAAAATTATATTACCTGTATGTCTTATTATTAATAAAATAATAAAGTCATGTAATAAGAAAAAACAACTCCTCCTTCTGAATAAGAAATGCTATTTTATGTCAAGTAACCTCACATATAATGTTGATAAAATAAAATATTTTCTATAATTAACTATAAATATAAATAAATAAGATATTTTCTTTAAAAGTATGTCTCACGGTGAAATAAACTTTCTTTGATTGCATATATGTATGCGTCTTTCACGCCCTTCCCAAGCAATGAACGAGAAGTCACCGCATAATAATTTATGCAAATTATATTGGTAATAATTTCTAATTAAATTTTTTAAAATTTTTATAAAAATTATAAATTTTTATATAAAATTTTATAATTTTCTTTATAAAAAATTGCAAGTGTGTATAAATTTTATGTGTAATAAATATATAAAAAGATATAACTACCTTATTCAAATTTTTATAAAAAAAATTCTCTAAAGATTTTGTTATTTTTATATAAAAGTTACAATTATTAAAAAATTTACAAAAAAATATAAAAAAGACACTTTTACAAAAATTATAAAAATATATACCTACTCCCATGGAGATTTGCATAACATAAGACAAATTAATCTAAATAAAAGCCATATATAATTCATGGGTCCCAACAAAAGGCATAACCCTTGAGAGAGACATTTAGGCTAAAACTCCAATACCTTCTAAGCAGTACCAAGCATCTAGGCCCCCTAATCTGACTAGAACATAAGCATACTAAAGTTTAAGCCTCTACCTTTTAGGTCATAAAACCTTACTCATGACTCGAGTAACCAGCATGAAACTTATTCACTCTACTTGCATACATGGCATACTTATTGTTTTACTAATACAACATCAGTTATCCACCTTTACATTCTATAGTTAACTACTTCTCACTCTCTCAATCTCCACACCAACTATTGCAATCAACTTCTACAGTTAAGCCATTTTTCACTTTCTCGATCTCTAACTTCTACAATCAAGCTACTTCTCAATCTCTCAATCTTTGGACTAGTTATTATTATAAAAAAAAAAACTAAACTATTTATGACTAGTTCACATAGATGTCCCCTATGCCATTTTACTTGTGGTATATCGTGCAATTCTAAACTAACAAGATGGCTTAGAGGCATTGTACTGACTAGTGGTGCTTTTAGTCAGGGCAATGATTGACTTGGACCGTGGAGACAAGTATCGTCCTCCACACCAAGCTCTTTAAGAACTTTTTGTGAATGTAGTGTGATAAAATTGGAGTAAGGCTGCATTAGTGGAAGCATAGAGAAGTGAACATTCACGCTCAAATTCTCGCTCGTAAATCCTTGAAGCAAGGGCAAGTAAAGGAACATCCTCCCTAACCAAGGCTTTTATAGAACTCTGATCTTTCTTTAAGAGATGTAATAGTCTTTCTTAGAACTTCCCTTAGGAACATCACTCTTCTAGTACTCGAGGCTTCTAAAAGTCTACTTTAAAAACCTTAAATGCCTTATCCCATAAATACCTTCCTTAAACTTCTCGTTAGCCCCAAACTTCCTCCGACATTCTTCCATTATCTCTTATAACTACAAAGCTCATAAAGATGCCTTAAATCTACTCTCATTTAATGCCCATAAATGACTAGGACCTTATAAATAGAATCCCCACTCTCACTTTCTTCAAATCTCAACAGCACATGAGATCCAATAGTCATTAGAGACCTTTAAAAACATCAGACCTCCCTAAACCTCTACATTGACTCACTTGAACCTCTAAACGAACCGAGACATATAGAACACCTTAAACTTAGATCCCTTAGTGTTGGTAGTTTATGAATGTTAGTGACTTTACAAGTCCTACATTGCTCAGAAAAGCTAATTTTGAAGTGTATATAAATGAAAACTCTTAATGGGTTTGTTTATGGACTTTTCATAATAATCTTATATATAGTAAAAGTAAAAAAATGGACTCTTAGATTTAAATTAATGAACAAATAGTTTCCTTTTATTATTGTTTCAAAATCTAAAATTCTAAAAAGGCATGACTATTTCTAATAATTATCTCATAAGAAGTTACATTTGTTTAACAATTATAAATAGGGTTTTCTATTAAACTATTTTTACTACTTCAAATTGGAGAATTTTGAGTTTTGTTATATCCTGGGGGCATAAAAGCCTTTAGGAAAGTGCAATATATGCCTCAAAACTATTTCTTTCTTCTTCCATCTAACTTATTACTATTTTCTTGTCACTCCATCTCCATATTTTTTTCTAACAATCTAAAGGCTTCTATGGCAACAATATTTGAAGCACATGTTTAAGAAGATAGAGTTTAGACAATTTGATTCAAGATGAAGAAAGATTTCAAAAAGTTGCATGCTATGAGAAACATGATAAAATAATACATGTCAATATCAAATAGGAAATGTTAATAGTTGGACCATTCATATGATAAGAAAGCAATGGTGCAATATGACCAATCCAAAACTAGAGTAAAACAAAAATGGAATCATCATCTTTTAAAATGGTGTGTTCTTTCTTGTTTATTTGAATTTATAATTAAAGTTAATTATATTATTGCTTTTACTCTTTAAAGTTCCAATGAAAAAATATACTTCAGAAAAATCCATAAAGGTTAGGACTGTTAAAGCATTAATATATCCTAATATTTTCTTTTATTGGTGAAAGTTTATTAGACTTCTAAAGAAAATTGAATCTTATTTCTATATTGATAATTTCTTGTTAAGTCTAATTTTATGATTCTATATCAACTGCAATAATTTAAATTAGTATGTGTAAGTTGAAGTCTTTAGATTGAAAGATCAGGACATTCATACTAATTATTGGATAGTTATATATGATGAAAATATATGTTTATTCATATCAAAAGATATGTTAGTTTATAATTAAAAAATATGATGGTTCGTGATATAAAAGCATGATTATTCATATGCAATAGACATGATGGTTCATGATCAAAAGATGATGATTTTATATACAAGAGACCTAATAGTTCATCTATAATAGACATAATGGTTCATGTGTAAAAGACTTGATGGTCCGTGATTAAGAAACATAATGATTCATGTTTAATAGACATGATAGTTTGTGTGCAAGTGACATGATGGTTCATGCACAAAAGACATGATAGTTCATATTTAATAGACATAATAGTTCATCCATAAAAGACACAATGATTTATAATCAAGAAACACAATGGTTTATGTTTAAAAGGAATGATAGTTTATGTGCAAAAGATATAATGGTTCATGATCAAGATACATAATGGTTCATGATTAAGAGATGTGATGGTTCATATTTAATACTCATAATGACTCATGTACAAGAAACGCAATGGTTCATAAGCACAACACGAAAGTTCTTGACTAAAAGAGAAGATGATTCATGTGTAAGGGATATGATTATTCATATTCAAGAGACATGTCATTTTATGTTTGAAAGTCATTGAGATTCAAGAATTTAGTCAATTCTTGTATTCAATTAACATGTTGCATCAATTTCCCATTGTGAAATATTGAGTGTGCTTGATTTTAAAAAACAATTAATAATCCTTTTTATTTTGACAAAATGAAAGTAAAGAATGCTTGATTTTTTACATTACTTTTCAAGTCTTAGTCAAAACAGTTTGGAAGGATGGATGCACACGAAAGATGATAAACATTTCTATCAATAATAGGTTGCAAGTTACTACATACTTTTGTTTAACTTTTGAATTGTCTAAAGTATGGAATTATGAATTAAAGTATTTGTAAAGAATTTTTGTATCTAATTTAGTGATAATGAATTAGATAAATTATATGGTATCACATGATATATCATGAGATAAATGAAATCTAGAAAGAAATAACTCTTTACAAATTAGTTAAATTAGATTTGATAGAATAACATGGATATAATTTGTTATTCTTGATATATAAAAGAAAAGTCTGTGAACATGATATATTTTATATGATTCTTTTAAGGCACTAAAGAATGACATAAGATAAGTCTAATTTTATAATGATGTCTGCATAAGAATTATATTTATTCTATATGTAAATGAGCACATGGAATTAATTATGTTTGTATATAAAGTATATACATATTAGTTATTGTAACAAATTTATTGTGTGAATGATGTCAAGAAACATCTTACCTTCAAGATATGATTTTGGTAAGGTAAATGTTATCTCAGATATTAAAAATGTAAAGGCATAATGGAAATTATTCATAGAATTTTTTCATTATAAAAGTGTAAAAGCATAGTGGGGTTATCCATGAAGTTATCTCTTTTTTTTGAGAAATTATTTGGTTTTACAAATTGAGTAAAAAATTATTAAAAACTAGTTTGCTAAAATTAGGAATGTCTTTCACAAGTTTATTTCTTGGAGATAAGAATCCCCCTTGTAAGTGTTTCACACAATGTTAAGCTTCTTATTTAATTAGTTGTTTAAATTGATCAAGTTGATGCCATTGATGATTGTATATGACACAGCCCAAAATGGCCAGTGGTTTTCGATCATCTGACCAATGTTCAATCATCTAAGACTTAGTAAAGAATCAGCATTTGACACAGACTACCTCCTATCGATTAACTACTCCTCTTGATCAAATGGTCTAGGACATAGGCTTATCAACCAAGCACTTCGTGAACCAACCACTTGACTAATGCTGGGCAAAAGGCCTAATTAAGCCTGCATGAACAACATGGCACCAACAACTGTATAGTGTGATTTGCACAAACGTCACTAATGCGTTGCAGACATGTGCTAATAACTCATTCGCCCAAAAACACACTAATTGGCACGTTCAACACCTATATATACCCACAGGTATTCTTCTTCTTGGATAATATTTTACATACATAATGAACCTCTATTCAAATACTGAATTAAGCATCAGAGCATGCTTGGCAGACCACTTCCATCATATATAGCTGACTTTCTTGTGCTTGTAGGTTACCATTTGGCCGATCTCTACACCTATATATACCTATAGGCATTCCTTTTCTTAGATAATATTTTACATACTTAACGAAACTCTACTCAAATACTGACTTAAGCATCGAAGCATACTTGCAGACCATTTCCATCATGTACGGCTGACTTTCTTGTGGTTGTAGGTTACCATTTGACTGATCTCTACATTATTGATTGGCACTACATTTGAGTGAGTTTTAGTATATGTACTCATTATCAGTATATGAATGCTTATATTGTTTGCAAATTTCCAAAGAAACATAAATGTTCCAAATACTAATAATTTTAAAGATTCACATAGTTGGAATTGTATAATTTTAGTATTTATGGGATGGAAACATAAATACTAGTTCGATAATTAACTATGATAGAGACACAAAATTATCTATGAGATGAGTCATTCCAAGAATGGACATATGAACCTATTTTCTTTATGAAAATTGAGTTTGAAAACTGATAAATAGTAGACAAAGAAGAAAATGATTGAGATTATATAACTGAAAAAAATTGAGGCCATAACTAAAATTGATCATATCTTTGTACTATGTCATTGAAACTAATACATGTCTAGAGAATTGAGAATTTTACCATGGTAAAGTCTAGACATACTAGTGAGGTAATTATATTTGACATTTGATTTGTGATGGTATAATCACAAGGCAATATGAAACCAATACAAATTTGGTGGATCCGGATAATAAAAGGCTCATTAAAGAGTTGATGATAAAAAGTTTTTCTTTTAGGAATGGGTCTAAAGCACTTCAAATTAGACACCGATAATAAGAACCTAACTTTGACTTAGTAACTTCTAATTACAAAGTTTAATGGTTAATAACATGTTATTAATATGCATCTGCTAACACTAGCAAACTCATTCCATGTGTTTAAAATTAACTAGTGTTGTTCCTTGTATATAAATAATTGTGTGAGTTTTGGACTCATAGTTGAATTATTAATTAAATGTCTAAAGCAATGGAGACATAAATGAAACTCTACATTTACAAACATTACAGTGGTGTCACTTCAACAAAAGAATTGGGATATCTCTTATAAATGTTTATAAAGAATAGGTAAGCACATAGCCATACTAGTGCTAAACCAGTTATAAACCTCTAGTTGAATATTCAAATTGAGAGATACATTCTTGTATGTATAATACTTGTTTCTATAAAGAAGTTATGCATAAACACCAACATTCCAAACTAGTGGGGGATTGTTGGTAATATATGAATGTTTGTGACATTTCAAGTCCTATATTGCTTAGAAAAGCAGGTCTTAAAAAGTATATAAATGAAAACCCTTAGTGATTTTGGTTGTGAACTTTCCTTAATAATCTTATATACAGTAAGATTCAAAGATAAACTCTTGAATTTGAATTGGTGAACAAATGGTTTCCTTTTATTATTATTTTAAAATCTAAATTTTTAAAAGACATAACTGTTTTTAACAATTGTCTCATAGGAAGTTATATACGTTTAATAATTATAAATAGGATTTTTCACTAAACTATTTTTATTACTTTAAATTGGAGATTTTTGAATTTTGTTATATATAGAGTATAAAAGCCTTTTGAAAAGTATTATATATGCCTCAAAACTATTTTTTTCTTCCTCTTTTTTATTTATTACTTTTTTGTTGTTATTCTATCTTCATATTTTTTTTAACACTAGGATCTTTTGACCCTCTTGTTTTTTTTTTTTTAATTTCTTTTGGCTCTACTTTACAACTTTTATTAAAGGTGTTTATTGCTTAGCACACAACAACCATTTTTACAAGTTAATTTCGTCAATATATTCATACCTCCAAACCCTTGAAATCCCAACCTTGCAATACTAATACATTTTTTTATATGCGCAACAAATCATAACCAACTTGCTATCAAGATATTTGTGAGAGTTGTGAATTTTACGTGTAATTCGTACTAATTTGTACAACTTTTGAGGTCAGAAGAGTGCGGTTTGATCTTGTCGGATTTGCAGACAGGTGGTGTTGGAATCATTTTGTCCAAACAAAGGGAGTGGCTGAGAATTTAATACCACTCCAAAAGGGAACAAAGACAAAACATAATGTACGTAAATGGATTCAAATTTTCAAGGTCTGTTCCTCGTGGATTACCTGTGAATCAGGTAGAAATGAATAATATCATAACGCTGCCTCCACCAAACAAACGGAGGTTTACTTCCATTTTTAGAATTATTATAAATATTTTCAAAGTTTAATGTAAGGGTTATAATAAAAAAAGTCATGTTTTAGTACTACATTAAAAAAGATATAGTACCAATGCCACCTCTTACAATTTTTTTGATTGTAAGCTGTTTTTTTATAAAATTTTATCTTTTTTTATAAAACTTCAAATATTTTTTATTGTAACTATAATTAATAAAATTATAATTTTTTATAAAAAAATTATAACATTTTATAGAAAAAGTTACACCCCCACACCTTAAAGATTTACAACTTTTGTTTTATAAAAGTATACAGTTTTATTCAAAATTATATTGAAATAAAATCCTAAAAAAAATTACACAAATATTATTTTCATGTTCAACATGGAAGTTAACATTCTTTTATAAGTGGCGGGGTGAGGTTTAATTCTAAATTCCACTCATGTGAAAGAGGGCACAGATGAGAATAATTAAAGAATTTGAATAGAATTTATATTTTTAGTAATGCAGTTATATTTAATATTATTTTAAAAAAATTTCTTTTTATTCTTTTGAATTCAAATTCAAAATATTATATATATATATATATATTAAGTGATTTGTCACTTTTATCATTAAAAAATGTGGATAAAATTATTAAATTATAAAAACATATGTTAAGTCATATACATAAACATATATATATATATATATATTACTTACAGTGTATAATAAAATAAGATCATAAGTTTAATGCTTGCATGAGTACTAAATATAATTATTTGATGCACTAACGTGGACAACTCATCTTTCAAAAAAATAAGGCTATGGGATTAGGAATGACAATTTTACCTGTATATCCGTTTATTTGTTAATATCCACCCGTGATGAGCGGATATAGATATGAGAAAAAGTGTTCACGGGTGGATATGGATATAAAAATTATACCCATAATGGATATGATTATGGGTATAGGTATGAAAAAATATCTATATCTGTATCCGTTTACCTGTTTTAATAAAAATCTTTATATAAACACTACTCAAAATAATGACTACTCAAAATAACATTATTTTGAGTAGTGTATATAATACCTAAAAAAAAAATGAAAATGTTGGCTGAGGGACTAAAATGAAATTTGTTATTTTTTGTTGGGGTCATAACATAATTTCATATTTTTAATAAAAACTTATTTGAAGTTGATGAAAAGATCATAGGGTTAAACCGTAATTTATTTTATTTTCTTTTATGTATATATTTTTTTAAAATTCTGATAGGTATACCTGCGGGTACACCATGCCCGTACGTACATACCCTACTCGAACCCACTAAAGTGTTCACCGGTACGGGCAAGGTATAGATAAGGAATTTTTTGGTGCGTACGAATGTGGATATTGGTATATCCGTCCAAACCTGACCCGTTGCCATCCTTACATAGGATGTCGTGATTAGGGCATTTCAACCTTCCAACAAAATTCAAAATGTAAGAAACCCTAAAATTCAGAGAAAATTAGCGATTTTATGTCTAAATTATAGCATTGCTTGCACTTTAGTCCCTTAATATTATAGAATGGCATTAATAATTTCTAAATAATAATTTATTTTTAAATAGTTATGTTAAAACAAAGTAGAACTTTAAGTGTGTTTTAGAGAAACTGTAATTTTAATAATAACTATTTTAAAAATATAAATAAATTATTTTCATTCAAAGATCTACTTTTTATTTTAAAATAATGTGTGTTATTTTCATGAGAAACTAGTTTCTTTTTCTTTCCTTCCTTTGTTT
>JANHAO010009843.1:0-18079 GCA_026873985.1 Saraca asoca
TAAACATAAGTTCAATATGAAAATACAGATTTAATTTACAGAGAAGTAACAGATGAGAAAGAAGAAGAAAGAAGCCCAAATGAGAGCTTTCTAACAAGGACTTGGTTACATATACCAATTCCCCACTTGGAAGTTTAACCTTACTTCTAATGATGCAAGAGCAATAATAATGCTACTGTCCATGCCTTTTACTGGAGAATATATTTAGCTTGGTGCTTTGCTGGATACATGAAAGTTACATTTTTAACAAGCAGATTTGTTGCTGGATTTTCTATCTACCAATTGACTGTGACATATGTGTTTCTAGAGTTAAGGAAATTATCATGTTAGCCCAAGTATGGATAGTACTTCAATATCATTAAGAGAATGCAAAAAACTAAGGAAAGGTGGCTTATATACATACCTTAGTTAAAATGAATACCTTCAAGAATGGAAAGGAATTACATGGAATCAAACATACCTTCGATGATTTGTCATCACCTTTTTCATTATCATCCTTTTTCCTTCCAAATAAACCATACACTTGGATAGATCTCGGGCTCTTCCTAGTCTTCTTCCTTGGCCATGAGAGATTGGAAAGCCCATGTGGATTGGCATATGAGTTTACCTCACCTAAATGCAACATTAATTTATTGGTATCTCACCCCATATGTGATTCTCAACACCAAAGAAGACTTAATTTCAATAAAAAGAATAACAAATTTTTACAACTTCAGGAACAAAAAAGCATGCAAGTCATCCATTACTTATAGACTCTGAGACAAGGAATATAGGAAATAATACCCAAAAATCTACAACTAGTAGAAACAGGTTACCAAGGGTGCCAAAAGAAACAAAGGAAAAGAAGGGAATACAATTAAACTGTGATCAACAAAAATGGAAAGGAATTAAGAGTTGAATAAGAGACAAAGTTTGAACCTTAGAATAAGGAACATAGGAAAACCACTTTTGTGCTTGGCTCTATTGGAAGCCTGACTAAGGCTAACCTTGGCAGAATGAAAAATGAAATATAACAATAACAAACACCTTCCCCTTTTTTTATGGAAGATATCCCATGACCAGTGCGATTTTATTAAATACTTCAGACCTTAACAGATAATAAGAATCAACTACAGACTAAGTTAATCATAATTTTCTTCTCAAAAGCCTATGTTATAGCCTTGGCATACTAAGTTTTGTTGTAGTATCACATCATGAATCCTAAAATGACTAGATAAGGGTGTAGAAGAATTTGTTTACAAAATTAACGGATAGTTTTTTCACAAATAGTATTGTCCAACAGCAAGTTTTTTAACAACTAGTATAGCCCAGAAGCATGGTTCGTAATCCAGCATCAAAAAACATCTTGGAAACCAGCATAGGAATCACAGGCAGTAAGAACTTAGATTTGGAAATTGTAGCGATGCAGAGTAAATAGAGAGTAGAGAAGAAAAGCGTACACATAGAGAATGGAATTGTGGGTTTCTTCAGTCAGTGGTAGTTTGTTATCTGAGGAGGACAAGCAGTTGCTGGAGCCATTCCATGTCAAGTTTAATAAATCTTTTTGATTTTAAGTGTAATTTAGTCTTTTTATTTACACTATCTTTCTATTCTTTTAATTTATTCTCATACCAAACAGTGGAATATCACATTACCTTAATTATTTTCATGACATATTAAATAAAGTAGTGGGCTTCCATTCTCCTTTCCATTACCACTTCCTTTCCTCTTTCCATTCCCACTAAAAGTAAGGAAACAAGGTATGGGTGCTAGAAAATTAAGGAAAAATAATAAAATAGACTTGTTGATCCATCCCCAACCATTTTTTTTATTTTTGTTTTAATGTATATTATTATTATTATTTATGCATTTGTATTTTATCCCATATACAATAGAGCATCTTGTTTTCATGCATTACTCACATATTATAAATTTTTTTTGTAGGTATATTTATTCTGTTAAATATCAGTATTCTTAAGTATCATATTTTATGATAGAATAAATTAAAAATAGATTTAAAATTCAATCATTTTTAATATTCTTAAGGTTAAGGGTATTTTAAGAATTGAGTGAGTTGGTAAAATTTCAAAAAAAGAAATCCTCGATATTGTTATACGTGAAAGCATCATATGTTTCTAAGTTTTATTTATATATTACACTATATTTTAAAATATATCATTTTATTATGTTTCTGTACGTATCTTTTTGGTCTAAAAATAATAAACTTTTGCCGATGATAGACCAAGGTAGGGAAATCCGATTATAGATGCAATAAATACAACTCCTAATATTCTTGAGTCATTTTACTCTATTTGAGTTTCACCATGAAGTTAGACAAATTTAATGCATTAATTAAATTAAGCATCTATCGTAATTTTAGTAATTCACTAGAATCCAACTTAACTTTACACATTATTTTAATTCTATATCGCATAATAAAAATTAAATCATACCTATGACAGATTGAAGTTGAGGAATCCAATTGTGCGTGCAATAGCAATGATCCTTAATATTCTTAACATATTTAATTTGTCTAAATTTGACCATGAATTAAGTTGGAAGAATTTAACATTGAAATATATTAACCACTCAATTTGTTTCAAGCAATCTTTTCTTAGAAAGAAAAAAAACTAAAACTAAATAAAATTTGAAAATATTAATGTTGTTTTGACATTAATTAAGTGGTACCCACTTCAAAGAAGAAATGAATTTTTCTTATACTATAATTCTTCTCAATTTCAAATTTGAAATTCTATGAAAATAATTGTTTTAATACCGCTTAATAATCATTGTTATAAGCATATTAGCTTGCCTAAACAATCAATGGTTTCTTTAGTCACTCATTCTTGTTTAAATCGTATATTACTCTTGATATTATGTAAAATAAGATGGGATATAAAAAATAATAAATAAATATTTCTTTTTTTCAAAAAAGTAAATAAACAAATTATATAGTGAACGAATTAGTTTCAAATGAAAAAGATAATATTAAGATATACAGGTAACTGTTCTACGAACGGACATCATAGGATATTAATACCTTTCCTAGATGTAATTAACCATTGAACCCAAACTCCAATTTACATAAATCTTATTTTGGTGTTCTAATCACACTATTAAAAACGATAAGTGATGACTCCTTTTATTTGTTCAAATTCTCACACATTTAAATTTGCATATTTTATTTTATTCTATAAACTCATTATTCATGTTGTGGGATTTAAACATCCATATCGCACGCCATCGTCGGGAACGTTGTGACAACTTGATGACTTTGCTAGGGAATAATTGTGGTTAAGCCATTTTGTTTTGTTTACTATCATTTAGAGTTTTCTTTTAGGGTTAATTATTATCTGTTTGCTTGTTAACATTCCTTTCTTTTTATAACCACTACATGTTTTTTTTTTATTTGTTGTGATTTGTCATGATCATTGGTTAATTTATAAATTCTTTTTCACACATTGTGCACGATCACTTACACATATAAGCCCCTGACCTGGGCTATTAAAATCTTTCAGGATTAGTTAGGGGTAAATTAGCGATGTTTTCATGAGATATCAGTTTCTGTGTAGGCTAGTGAAACACCTCCACCCAAATTGAATTCTTTCCATTAGAAGCCTGACAAGGGTGAGGATTAGGGGCTTTAGTAGTCTTGCAATGGTGATAGTAAGAACAATTTGGGAACCTTCAGTCATTAAGTGTTATAGGTCAAAATTGATGCATGCACTAATTGAGATAAAACAGGTTTTATGAATGTGCATAATTGTTAGTAGTATGGATGATAAACCACCTCCCTAACTTGAGTTATTTTCAATATCTTGAGATTGAATTTAAGTCGCACATTTATTTAAATAACAATCCCTCGCAAAAATTTAGTGTTGCAAAATGGCCGCATAAGACGCCAATAAAAAGTCAATTAATCGATTATTTTAAAAAGATGAGAAAAGTCTTATGCAGAGCTCCATGGATGCATCATGTTCCAATCTTGTTTAGATACGAGAAAAACTTGGGGTCCCATTCATTGGCTTTTAGGGTGTAATAAGTTTTGCACCTATTATGGTTAGCAGACAATTGAGGCACGAAAGTCCATACAATGTGTGGAAGTTGCTTCATGCAATAACATAAACAAGTTATGGCAATCTAGTAGAGGAAATGGCTTTATCACTCCCAAAGTGCATGGTTCTGAACCACCAATGCATGTGTTTTGATAAACTAATTGATTATCAAGTAGAAATAGAGGCAAGATATGAGATGATGTATTGCCAGTTGTACAAGAATTAGACTATGCTAGTTGCTAAGGATAAGAAGTTCTCATCCAAGAAATATGTGTGGGTTGGTGTGAGAAAACCCCTTAATTATGGTATAATATTTCTAATTATTTATAAGTTTTGATAATGATCTTGTTTAATTAGCCGCATAAGATAAAATGTTATTATCTTGTTATCTTTTTGATTTAATCTTGCGGGAAATTATGTTAAATGTGTTACCTATATGCTGTGACTGATATATATAGGTTTTACTATGGTAACTTAAAGTTTTAACATAAGTTTACTATTTAAAAAACTTGTTCTAAAAGAAAAGTTAAAAACTAGGTAGAAAGAGCAAGTTGCTCTTTGCAAAATTATGAAATTGACTTGATTATATAACAGCCATTTTAATGGCTATATCTTTGAATTGGCTATTGCACCAACACAGTATATAGAATATAGTTTGGTATTGTAGAATGATAGTTGTAAAGAGCAAGCTATGCCTAGAAAGAGCAAGCAAAAGTTATCTCTTTTGCACTTTGTGAAATAATAGCTCATGGCTAGCCACATGATAGTTGGAAACTTGCTAGACTATTGCTAGACCTTTTGCTCTTTGCTCTTTGGCTTTACCTATAAAAAGAAGCTTTCTCCTCTTTAAGAAAGCACACTATAACAATAAAGCATATTGAGCTTCAAGCTTCTTCTTTAATTTTCTTGTGCTATTTTTGAGAAAGAAATTATTCTTCATATGCATATCCACTTTAAAAATGAGGGTTTAAGAAAATAATTTTTTTTATCTTTGAATGTATTTTGATTTACTAGATTGGGACTGAATAAGATAAACACTTGTATAAACCTTGAGAGCTAGGGATTGTTGTCTTAGTGTGAGATTAGAAAATCCTCAAATTGAAAGGTGGGATTGCTTGAGTCCTTAAAGATCAAGTGACAAAGGTTGTAAACGGAATAGAAAAAAATGCTAGTGGATAACTCTCAAGTGTTCATTTGATCTTGAGAGAAAGGAGTAAACCCAAAAGGCCTTTTTTTTGTACCGTTGAATCTCTATACACTGATTATATGTTCTTTACTCTACTCTTTGCTTTTATACTTTTTCACTTTCTATTTACAAAGTGCTTGCTAATTCCAATATGCATATTTGCTTACTCTTTGCAAACCAATATTTACTCTTTCTAGAAAAATCAAAGAAATTTTAAAAGGCTTGAAAATTATTTTTACACCAATTCACCATTTCTTGGTGTTTTAGCACTATCATTTGGTATCAAAGCTGAGTTTTTGTTGTGAGCTTAACCACTTTGAGTAAAGATCTTGTAGGTACATGATAGATTCTTGTGGTTAAGAAGGATGCTCTATAACTAAATCACCATTATTTGATGGTACAAACTATGACTATCGAAAGTATCAAATGATGATATATTTTTAAGCCATTAATGATGAAATGTGAGAAATTATTGAGGAAGGATATACTGCTCCAATGAAAAAACAAGATGGAAAGGATGTTCCTAATCAAAAGAAAAATTGGAGTGAAGATGAAAAGAAATAGAGCAATCTCCATGTTAAAGCAAAAAATGCAATCATATGTGCTGTGGCTCTAAAAGAATTTAAAAAAATATCCAAATGCATAATGGCAAAAGAGTTATGGGAAAAGTCCTTGTTACATTCGAAAGAACTAAGCAAGTAAGAAGAAGAAGAAGGCTAGATAAGAGAAAACCTCTTTTAAGGAAAGAGCAAATAAGAAAAGAAAATAGCAATCAAGTCCTAACATGCTATGAATGTAAAAAACCCAGTCATATTATCAAAAGAAATAGGCTAGATAAGAGAAAACCTCTTTTAAGGAAAAAGCAAATAAGAAAAGAAAATAGCAACCAAGTCCCAACATGCTATGAATGTAAAAAACTTGGTCATATAAAAAATGAAGTTTATCAAACAAACTTTTTTCTCAGAAAAAAGAAAAAGAAGTTTTGGAAAAAGAAAATGTCACTTTAAAGAAAAATAATTTTTCAAAAAAATTGAAAAACAAAAATAATTGATTAAATAGAAAAATTAAAATTTTAGAAAGTGACCTTGCTTGTTTTGTAAAAAACAAAAGGAATTTAAATACTCTTTTAGGAAGACAAAAATGATCTTTTGATAAAAGGGGAATTGGCTATATTGATGGTATTAGTACGAAATATTATAACAATTATTTTGTGAAAGCTAGTAGCCAATTTACTCCTCACATAACATTTAACTATTATGGGAAAAGTAGACATGCATCATAAATTTGTGTATATAAAAGAAAATTATATGATATAGATACATATACTTGCGTATTAAGAGGTCAATATCAATAAAAGTATGAGATTAACCTAAAATGACCCAAAATGATTTGGGTACCTAAAAATAGATAACTCTTTTTTTTTGCAAGTTAGCCTTAAATCAAGTGTTAGAAACAACTATTAGTTTCTTGATAGTAGTTGTTCAAAACATATGACAAGAGATTCAAGCAAATTCATCTCTCTCAAACTAACCCTAGTAGGCGAAATAATTCTTGGTGATGACATTAGATACAAAATCATAGGTATTGGTGAAATTGGTGTAAACTCTTCATCTCATATTAATAATATTAGAATGGTTGAAGGACACAAACATAACCTTTTAAACATTAGTCAACTTTGTGACAAAGTCTATAGAGTTGTATTTAAATTCTATCATTGTTATGTGCAAAGTATTATCAATAACAAAATACATTTGTGGGCCAAAGAAAATATAATATTTTTGCAATTTCCTTAGAGGATATTCCTTCAAAGGAAATAAAATATTTTGTCTCTACAAATGGTGAAAGTTAGTTATGGCATAGAAGGCTTAGGCATGTAAACATGCGACTTATTTCAAATCTTTACAAAAATGATTTAATACATAGCATTCCCAAAATCAATTTAGAAAAACAATATTTGCAATGATTGTTAAGAAAGGAAATAAGTGCAATCATCTTTTCAACCTAAAAATGTTCTTTCCATTTCTAAATCATTGGAGCTATTATATATGGATCTTTTTGGTCCTATAAAATGTCTAAGCTTTAGAAGTAAAAGATAGGAATTAGTTATTCTTGATGATTTCTTAAGATATACTTAAACACTCTTTTTTACTCTTAAAGATGATACCTTTTATGAATTTGAAAAGTTTTGCAAAAAGGTTCAAAATGAAAAAGGTGTGTGCATATCAAGTATTAGAAGTGATCATGGTAAAAAATTTGAAAATTATCTTTTTGAAAATTTTTGTCAATATAATGTTGTCAACCATGTTTTTTTATGTTCTAGAAGTTTTTAACAAAATGAGGTAATGGAAAGGAAAAATTGAACTTTAATTGATATGATTAGAATTATGCTTTATAAAAATGATGTTCTAAAATATGTTTTGGTGGAAGCTATAAACACATCATGTTATATCATTAATAGAGTTTTAATACGTCCCATCTTAAAAAAACCTCTTACAAGCTTTAGAATGAAAGAAAATCCAATATAGGTTAATTTTATGCTTTCAGATGTAAATATTGTATCTTGAACAATGAGAAAGATATCCTAGTAAAATTTGATTTGAGATATGATAAAAGTATATTTTTGGGTTACTCTATAATTGGCAAAGCTTATAGAGTTTATAATAAAAAAACTCTAGTGATTAAGGAACCTATGCATATTGTATTTAATGAAATTAATGATGTTCATTTGAGAAAGGAATTAGATGATGATGTAGATAATTTCATGACAAAAGAGAGTGTTACTTCATCAAATGCTCAAACGGAGCAAGTATAACAAAATAACCTGAATGAGTAAATGGATCCAAAATAGCAAAAAGATTTGAAAGAGCAATTGAACTCAAATGAGTAGCCTAATAAACAAATTCTTAGAAGGCCATATCAAAATCTTCTTAAAGAATGGTTAGTGATCCATCTTAAAGAGAACAAATTAAATCCTTAAGTTGAAAGAACAACAATACTTTTGCTCTTCTTTCACACATTGAGTCAAAAAATGTCAATAAGATCTTAAATGATGAAAGTTGGATCTAAGCCATGTATGAGGAACTTACTCAATTTGAAAAGAATGAAGTGTCAAATCTTGTGCCCAAATTGCAAGACCATTCGATCATTGGCACAAAGTGGGTCTTCTGTAATAAGTTTGATGAATTCGAAAAAGTGATGAGAAAGAAAGTAAGATTGGTAGCACAAGGTTACAATCAACAGGAAGATATTGATTATGATGAAACTTATGCTCCTATTACTAAACTTGAATTTATCAGAATGCTACTTGGTTTTGCATCTGTTGGCATCAGATTTTGGTTACACTTCAAACTCTGACCAACGGGGGGATTCTTTCGGGATCTCACACCTGTATCTGGTTCAGATGTAATAGAATGGTGAAATAAACAAAAATAAAGGGAAGAATAGAGAAGAAGACACAAGGTTTAATGTGGTTCAGCCAAATTCAGATATCACTGGACCCTACGTCAATGGCAGTGTGCTATTGCAATGGTATATTAATAATGTTACAAGGTTACTCTTTGTTTGGCAGAGCTTCTACACAAAAAAGTTAGCTCTCTCCCTTCCTCTAACAATGCAATCCTATTTATAGAGGAAGAAGGAGTTACATGCATTAATTATAAGCTATAGTTGTGTTACATTAAGATATAAATAAGAAAGATAGTAAACAGGCTATAATCTGGCTATTGCAGAATATAGGCTACAGGGTGGGCCCCTTTAGTCAGCTATAGACTTGTGTCAGTCTACGTCCGTTGCTTGGTACAACTGTGTCAAGCGAGGTGCTGGGCATTCCAAGTAGGAATTCCTGGCTCGAGGGCATCACGAGGACCTGCTGTAGTGAGCTTGGTGTTGCTTAGCGAGTTAGCGGCTTCGAGCAAGGTGATTGGCTACTTGACGAGCTAGTCTTGTGCTCTTCTCATTGTGTCATTGCCTCACAAAGTGAGGCTTACTTCACAGGATGGTATGAAGTGAAATGGGCGAAGTGAAGCTTGCTGAGCACCTTTGGCGTGCTCGGGGCTATGAGCTCTCAAACCAATTTTCACATATAACATAAGCCCCCCAACTCACAGCTCACCCTGCGTGCTGGGAGTTAAGACTTTGCAATTCCTGATTCGTCAGAATCTTACTTCATGTATTTTCATCAGCTCGCAGCCGGAGCTCTCTAATGCAAATCTGCCTTGTTAAGGTCTTTCAACGAATGAAAGTTTCTTTTCCATAATTTTCATTGGTTATCATTTTCCTTTGCAAACACTTCGGTTTGAACCATCTGTGCGATCTGTGCATAGTCAAAAGATAGCATGAGTTACGAACAGGAGTGATGTTGCGCTCGGGTCAATCCTGTGACCAAATAAATGAATAGATTAGTACGAAAGTTATAATAAAATAAGTTCGCATGCAAGCTATGAAATTATCACTTGAGCGATCTTGTGCTCGAGCTGATCTTGTGGCCAAATGCGCATAAAAGCTGTAACTTAGTTAAGTTCGCATGGGAGCTGTAAAATTGATAAATGAGTGATCTCATGCTCGGACTGATCTCGTGGCTAAATAGAAGGGTGATCGATCTTGTGGTCAAGACGACCTTATGCCCAAATAAAAGGGTGATCGATCTTGTAGTTAGGGCGATCTTGTTCCTAAATAAAAGGGTGGTCGATCTTGTGGTCGGGGCGATCTTGTACCCAAATAAGTGAGTATTTTTTAGTGTCTCCACACCTCAGCGAGCCCGCAGCTTAACTGGCTAAGTGAGTTTATTTTGAGCATCTCCAAGCCTCAGCGAGCCCGCAGCTCAACTAGTTAAGTGAGTTTATTTTGAGCGTCTCCATGCCTCAGCGAGCCCTTAGCTCAACTGGCTAAGTGAGTTTATTTTGGGCATCTCCATGCCTCAGCGAGCCCATAACTCAACTAGCTAAGTGAATTTATTTTGAGCATCTCCATGTCTCAGTGAGCCCGCAGCTCAACTGGCTAAATGTTTATCAATTCTTCTCCAGATTGAGCTCTGAGGGGCCCCAACTGAAAGAAGGATTAAAGTGTGAAGCCTTTCATAAGGTTTGTGATAAGTTGACAGCATGTGGACTGTAAATATCGCTGGCATGGTAAAAGAAAACTTAGTATTAGTAATTGTATTCAAAATATTTATATAATTTACAAATAGATATAAGAGTTCAAAAGATTATCCTGATAGTAGGGGACCGCTCTTGCTCGGCATCCTATCGGGATGATCCATACTGTTGCCTGGAAGACTGCACAACGTAATCATGCAAATGACCTCTTTTGATAAGATCTTCGATGGCATCTCGCAGTGCCTAGCATTTCGAAGTGACGTGCCCGAACTCATTGTGATATGCATAGAATTTTCCTCAGTTGAGTCTGGACTTGTTGGGAGTCTTCAGGGGTGGAGGCTTTCCAAAGTCTTCCTTATCCCTTTCTATTGCGAAGATCTTGTCCTGAGCATCTGACAAGATGCTATAGGTGCTGTGGTGAGCATGGAATAGGGGTCGCTCGTCCTTGCTCTTCTTTGCCAGTTGGAACTTGGGGTTGTTGTTCCTATTCCCATGGTTATTTCTTTTCCTGTTCAGAGCTAAATCACTTGTTTCGGTTCTCTGTGAGCCGAAAGTTTTGTCCCACCTGATTTGTTTCATGGCCCACTCATAGAACTCACCCAGGTTTCCCACTGGGGATTTGTACAGGCTCTTAAACAGTTTTCCATCCCTACAGAGTCCCATCGAGATGGCAACCAGAATAACCTCATCTGAGGGTTTCTCAACATTATTGGCTTCGCACCTAAAACGAGCGAGGTAATCTTTCAATGCCTCCTGCTTGCCCTAGAAGATCATAGCGAGATGGCATAGGGGCGCAAGTCACTTCTGCAGCACTTGGTATTGATCGATAAACTTTTCTTGACATTTCTCCTAATTATTGATGCTGTGAGCTGGAAGACTCTTGAACCACGCTTGAGGGACTTCACCCAAAGTAGCAAGGAAGATGTGACATTTTAGTAAGGGGTTGCAAGCTTGAAGATCCATCTAGATGTTGAACAAGTCCAGATGGTTATGCGGGTCGCTATCTCCATCATACAGCGGAATGGTTAGAACTTTAAGCTTACATGGTAGGGGTTCCTCTATGATCTCTTTAGAGAGAGGGGTTTGCTCCCTAAAGCGCCCCTGGTCATTTCGAGCTTGAGGATGCTCCTCCAAACACTTGACTCTTTGAAGGAGGCCTTCCACTATGATACCCAAGCCCCTCAGTCCTTAGCTAGGGACTTGGTGGTTTGGTTCATTGCCCTGGCCGTATGGATGGCGATGCGAGGTCTGCTCTTGGTTGGCTTCACCGTAACATTCAACCTTGGGTATGGCAGGTTAAGTCTGTGCTTATACATTTTGGGCTTGTGCTTGGACCAGCATCGTGACTATTTTAGTCAGTTCTCCCATCATGTGCTTGAGTTTCTTCTGATGCTGGAACCAGGTTTATGGTTTATCAACGCTGTTGGCGGCAAGGACCGGTTGGGTTGAACTATTTGAAGGAACACTAGTAGTCACTCTGACAATGGGAGCAGCAGATGAGTCTGTTATCGAGATACGGCTGTCTGGAGTATGGCATTACGCATTTGAGGCTCTAGTGGCTCTTCCCTTGGCCATTACAGTAGGAATGAACCAGAATAGGTGAGATCCCAACAGATAGTGCCAAAATGTTAACGTTGAATTTTTGTTACACTCCAAACTTCGACCAACAGGGGGATTCTTTCAGGATCTCAAGCTTGTATCTAGTTCAGATGTAATAGAATGGTGAAATAAACAAAGATGAAGGGAAGAGTAGAGAAGAAGACACAAGGTTTAACATGATTCGGCCAAATCCAGATATCACTGGACCTTACGTCCACGGCAGTGTGCTATTGCAATGGTGTATTTACAATGTTACAAGGTTGTTCTTTGTTTGGTAGAGCTTCTACATAGAAAAGTTGGCCCTCTCCCTTCCTCTAATAATGCAATCCTATTTATAAAGGAAGAAGGAGTTACATGCATTAATTATAAGCTATAGTTGTGTTACATTAAGATATAAATGAGAAAGATAGTAAATAGGCTATAATCAGATTACTGTAAAATGTAGGCTGCGGGGTGGCCCCCTTAGTCAGCTATAGACTTGTGTTAATCTGCATCTGTTGCTTGGTATAACTATGTCAAGCGAGGTATTGGGCATCCCAAGCAGGAATTCTTATTTCGGGGGAGTCATAGGGACCTATTGTAGCAAGCTTGGTGTTGCTTAACGAGGTAGCAGGCTTGAGTAGGGTGATCGGCTACTTAACAAGCTAGTCTTGTGCTCTTCTCACTTTGTCACTACCTCGTGAAGCGAGGCTTGCTTTGCAGGATGGTGCTGAGACTACTTCGTTGTGCTGCTTTCGGATGGGCGAAACAAAGCTCACTGAGCACCTTTCGTATGCCCAGGGCTACGAGCTCTTGAACCAATTTTCACATATAATAGCATCATTCAAGAATTTTAAATTATATTAAATGGATGTCAAAAGTGCTTTCTTGAATGTTTTCTTAAATGAGGAAGTTTATATGAAACAACATCTTGGATTTGAAAATCATGAAAAACCCAATCATGTTTTTAAACTCATTAAGGGTTTGTATGGTTTTAAATGAGCTCTTAGAGCTTGGTATAAAAGACTAAGTAAATTTCTTATTAAGAATCGTTTCACATGAAAAAAAGTAGATATTACACTTTTCATTAAAAACATTGAGCATGATATTTTAATTTTGCAAATATATGTTACTAATATTATATTTGGATCTGTTAATGAACTCTTATGCAAGGAATTTTTCAATCTTATAAAAGGAGAATTTGAAATGAGTGTGATGAGATACTTACATTTTTTCTTAGTCTTCATGTCAAACAAAGCAAAAATGGTATCTTTATAAATCAAACCAAGTATACTAAAGATCTCTTGAAGAGATTTGGGATGGAAAATGCAAAAGTCCTTGGCATTTCTATGAGTTCATCCATTAAACTTGACAAAAATGAAAATGGTAAGCTGCTAGAAGAGAAGTGGTATAGAGGTATGATTGGCTCACTCCTTTGCTTAATCATAAGTAGATCGGATATTATGTTTAGTGTATACTTATGTGCAAGGTATAAATCTAATCCAAAAGAATCTCATCTTATTGTTGTGAAAAAAATCTTTAGATATTTACTTTGAATAAAAGATCTTAGTTTGTGGTATCTTAAAATTGAATGTTTTGACTTATTAGATACTCAAATGCTGACTATGTAGATTGTAAACTTGTTAAAAAAAAGCACCAGTAGCACATGCCACTTCTTGGGACAATGCTTTATTTCTTGGCATGGCAAAAAGTAAGCTTTGATTGCTCTTTCCATAATTGAAGCTAAGTATATGGCAGTTGGAATTTGTTATGCTTAAGTATTGTGGATGAAACAATGACTTGGTGATTATGGTTTGACTTTTAAACACATCTTTATACTTTTTGATAATACAAGTGCTATTGATTTGACCAAAAATCCTATTCAGCATTTTAGAACCAAACATATTGAGATTAAGCATCATTTTATAAGACATCATGTTTATAAAAGAGATATTGAGCTTAATTTTATAAATACAAAAATTTAATTTATTGATATTTTTACACAATCCCTCAATGAAGATTGATTTTGTTTTATTAGAAAATAATTTTGAATGATTGATCTTAATTAATTATGGTTTTAAAATGTTGCATTATGATTTTAAACTTTTTATTTACCTATCTTATTAAAGTGTATTGCATACATATCATGCATAATAGTATTTTTGCTTCTAAAAATTGAAAAATGTGAAGATATAAGAAAAGAGCAAGCTTCTTGCTCTTTCATAAAAGAAGGATTAAGATAGGATGAAGATGGAATTGGTCAACGGTTATCACTCATTTTTCTCTCTCTTAGCTAATCAGACGCACTTGATGCCTAGACCAACCTTTATACCATTATTTTGTGTGTGAATGGTAATCTATACTTTTTAAGTCTTATCTTTTTAGAATTTATGTTTCTAAAATTTACTTTATTTCAAATATTTTTATTTGTCTTATAGTTTCCTTTTTAAATGTTTACAAGTCTAACCTCATTGGTTTGTTTTAAAAAATTAAACTTTCACTTTCCTTTTACAATTTGCTTAGCTGTTTAAATTCAATATCAAATATTTTACTTAAATGTTTTCATATATATATATATATATATATGTTCTCTCTTTATTCTAGAGGTTTAGAGAATATTTTTTGTATGATTTTTTTTATATTATCAAAATATTTTGAAATAATATTATTTTTTCTATTTTTCTTTAAAAATAACTATACTTTCTCTTCAAAATGACTTAGTTTTCAAAATTAGGTTAGTTTTTTATTTTAAAATGAAATTGTTTTTAATGCTTTAAAATCCTAACTTAATTATTAAATAAGTTCAAAATAGGTTAATTTTGTTAAAATCCAAAATTTGTTTTACAATTTGAACAAAACCAGCTCTTTAACTTCCTTTCGGTTTGTTTTTATCTTAACTTGAAAAAGGTATAAAAAACCCATTTTTGTTTTTGTAAAAAAATTTTAAAAATCCAAAAAAGTTGTTTATCATCTTCTTCATTCTTGTTTTTGTTGTTTTTGAAACCAAAATTATTGCAACTTTGTTTTCTGATTTCTACTTTTTCATTTTGCAATTTCTTTCTTTCTTTCATATTTTTGTGCTTCACTTTCACCCAAGTCCACCTCACATAAAAAAAAACTCACTCAAAATTCCATTTGCCCTCTTCACAAACCCTAACCTTTTTCTATAAAACCCTTATCCTCACTATAGCTGAACCTTACTTAAACACTCATTCATGGCTTCCCAAACCAAAATTTTCACTTTCTCCAACCCATTATTCAGAAACCTATAAACTAAAGCCCAATACACTCACCAATTCTACAAAAGAAAATGTATAACTCACCGCATTGTTGATCTGGGTTCTCTCAAGGAAGAACAACTAAATTGTGTTGCTTGGCTAAAAAAAAGCATGGATGGGAAAAATTACTCAAGTCCAATGATGTGTACAATTAGTACACTTGATTGCTCTATGTAAATATCAACTAGGAAAGAAGTGATTCAAGTGTTGTGATTTTTGTGAATGTAAGAGAAATCATTCTCACCATGGAACTTCTCAAGAAAATTCTAAATGTTCCAAATGATGGCCATTGCATGACATCGAAGAAAGGCAAGTTGAATGTGATGCTTACAATGCTTAAGAATGGACCAAAGTTGTCTCCAATAGCCAAAGGACCTCTTCCTATGTCAAACATTGGATGCTCAATTAAGATCAAAAGATGCTTTAGTACACTGTTTGCCAATTTCTTTATCTGAAGAGTGGTTCTATTAGCATTGTAAACGGCTTTGAATTGCTTATGTTATAGGCTATTGAAAATAATTACAAACTTAACCTTAGTCACATCATCATGCATCCTTTGGTGCATGTGAGAAAGAAGAATCATGCCCCTTACCTTATGGACTCTTTCATCACTAAAATTTATAAATATTTTGATGGTGATTCAAGCAAAGAAAAAGGTATCTTAGTGACTCCCGAAAACATATTGAATGCTACATGGCTAGAAAGAATCAAATTTACTAAAAGAGATGCTCCAAAACCTGCTTCAAGAAAAAGAAAAATGATTGATCTTAAAAATTACACAACAAATAAACATAGTGTTTGAAGAAAATTGTTGGCTAATTTTGAATCTCAGCATGTTTTTTCTCCTGAAAAAAGCAAGCAGTCAGATTTAAACTCTACTGATTCTAATGATTCTGAGAAGACTTTGAGTGATTTTGTTTTCACTCAAGATGTTGGTCCTACTTATCCTACTCCTAAATCTAAAGGTATCTAATTCTTTGAAATGTGTATCCCAAAAAATCTAAGCATTTTGAAAACTTGGTCAAAGACAAAGGAAAAGCTAATAAAGAAAGAGGAAGAAAGCTTAAAGAATTTACAAAATCTCTTAGAAGTGCTAGAGATGTTTCTATCTTAAGGAAATCCATAAGACTTTAAAG
Source organism: Saraca asoca (assembly GCA_026873985.1). Classification (NCBI taxonomy): domain Eukaryota; kingdom Viridiplantae; phylum Streptophyta; class Magnoliopsida; order Fabales; family Fabaceae; genus Saraca; species Saraca asoca. The sequence goes on from JANHAO010009843.1 coordinate 16,306, forward strand.
TAGAGTTGTTCCTCTTCCAAAGAGCAAGCAACCAAACCAATAAGAGAATGAACTTATTGATCTAATTGATGAGCCTCATTTATGACAAACATAACATATTTTAGCCTTTATTCAACCTCCAAACTGATCTTAAATAGCACTTGATCTCATTCTTGACCAATTCATATGCCTTGCAATCCAAGTTTCCAAAAAGCAAGCTAATGTTCTTAAGAAAGTAGCATAAATTGTGGGATGCAACCTATTCTTTCTTAAAATTAGGACATTAATTATATAATTAATGAATTCATGGCCTTCACTCTTTTTAATGCCATAAATGTTGAAAACATTGCTTCCAAAATTGAGACTTCTAGCTTGGAAACCAAGTCCTCTAGAAGTATGAACACTGATGTTGAAACTCCTGAAGGTTTGCCAAATCTAGCACATGTGGGAGTTGGTGATTTAAATGCTAAAAGAAATTTTAAACAAGAAGTGGTCAAGGAAGATAATATTCCAAAACAAGATGATGTGGATCAAGCAAAGAAAGATGAAGTTTTTTCACCCAGAGAACAAGCTACCCATACTTTATTGTATATCTCCAATTCAAGTTCCAACTTTCAAGGACTCTTTGATTTTCCCAAGCTTGCTCCTATGAATCTTGGCTCCATACCACTCTAAGACTTGTCTGAGAACCAATCCTTGAGCTTTTCAACTCTAAAAATTATCAAACAACAACAAGCCACTTTGTTAGTTAAATTTTTTTTCAATTTCTAGTACTTTAAGAGATTATCTTAGAGGTTTGCACTCTCTACTTCCTACTATGATTGGTATACATGATTTATTTCCAAATGTTTCAAGTCCACCTCTTAAAACTCAAGAACCTCTTCTTGTTGGATCTATCTCTACTTATGAGCAATTCACATCAAATGAGGCAAGAAATATAAATTAAGCTAGTCATTGTGTGAATCCCTTAGAAATCCATGTAAGGTGGTTTGAAATGGAAGTCCTAAGCTTAAAGGAAGATTTAATTGCTTAGAAAAATAATGTGGTTATGGAGTTTCAATAAATACAACAACAAATTGCCTTTATGCCAAATATAATTATGCAACAAATCAAGTATGCCTTGGCTTCTCTTCCTTGGACTTAGCTATAGGATTTGGCCTTTTTCATGTATTCTTATATTATTAATTAGGACTTTTGTGCACTTTTTATAAGCATTCATTACATATGGTACTTAGGTTTTCCTTTTAACAAGTGCACTCATCAATTACTTCTTGTTCATTACTTGTTCAATGATGATCAATCTTGTAGCAATGATTGTTGTGTTATAACATGAGAGTTTGCTACCATTAATGCATTATATGATTGATTTTAATGCATTAACAGTTTGTACTTGCTGTCATCTCCTTTAAAACTTTAAGGTATACTTGTATTTAAGTCTTCTCATGGTCTTTAATATTACTTCATTGAATACACTTATGTCTTTTATTGCTAACCTATCTTTTCAAGTGTTTTGATGATGTAAAAGAGGGAGAGAAAAATAAGAAAATACGGGCCTGTTTGGAAGTATTTTCAGGTGTTTTTATTTTATTATTTTTGAAAACAGTTTTTTAAAAATAGTTTCTAAAAATCATTTTTTAAGAATCAAAAAACAAAAAACTTGTTTGGATGTAAATTTTGAAAATAAGTATTTTCTTTATTTTTTTAAGATGCAAAAAAAATATTTAATATTATTTATAACTTTGTCATTAATGAAAATAAGTTTTCTTCTTATTTTTGAAAAAAATCTAAAAACAGC
>JANHAO010009844.1:0-18074 GCA_026873985.1 Saraca asoca
TCACTTTCTGAATCATTAGAAGCTCTCAACAAAAATGAGGTCTTTAAGGATTTCATTGGCGAAAAGCTGCTTACAGCAATAAAAGGAATTCGGAAGGTATGTCTTGGGTCTTGTGTTGAACTTGAGATGCTTCTTGATTATGACTTATAGCAATATAGAATGCTCTTGCACACACAGATCTGTTGGGCACTTGGGGACACAAGGTAGGAACATAGATGCCTTTTAAGTTTTAAATCAGGGATTTGGGTGTCACTATCTTTTGTCGCATGATCCAGAATTTAGGGATTAGCAAACTGAATGATCAATCGGCAGCTCTTGACCTTTTCTTTCTCTGCCACCCCTTTTTTTCTGTAATTTTCTCAAGTTCTCAACTAACCTAATTATCATGTATAATGTGATTTTGCAGGCAGAAATTGACTATTACTCAAAGAACAAGGATGCATACAAGGCACTTATACACCGTTACTAAGCTAATTGTCTTCCAGTTCTGTGAAGGATTGGTATAAATTTTACTTGGAATATTCCGAATAAATAAAGTCTGGTTTTGGCCAGTACTGATGTTTCAGGGATTTATGGTTCTGGATGATGAGAATAATGGAATATTCTTATGGTTTGTGTACTGCAATATTTCCTCCAATATTGGTTGCAGTTGATGCCTCCTTGCCTCCTTAGCTTTATTTCCTTCTTGTGCTATTTTAATCTATAAATTAATGTTCATTGTCCCATTAGCCAACTCCAGCCATTACAAATGAAGGGAAACGTGAAACCATTAATAATGGTTTGATCATAAATTATTGATACAAGTTGAACTAGTTTTGATGGAAATCACTCCTCAAGCTTTCTTTTGGTTATATAGATGTGGGAGACAGAAAAAGGAGAAACTTCCCCGTTGAAGTCAATTTCCTTCTTACCACCTCTAAACCTTTTTCTGTATTGCATAATTTTTACACAGGAAACTCCATATGCTACTTAAAACTTGTCGTAAAATGAAATACACATTTCTCCTTGCTTGTTCGAATCTAGAGTTTTTTTCTTTTTTTTCTTGGTAGAATATAATTCCTCAATTTATTGAATAAGCTAAACTTCAATATAATATGATATATTGGGCAAAAAATGGTTATTTTGCAGTCCAAAGCAATCGTTCTTGAATGCATGAAAAATTTTTGTCCGTAAGACTGAGGGATTTTTTAGGTCTTTACTTACTTTATAAATTTGCTTTGAAATTTATAATTTTTTTTTAGGTCTGCTGCTCCCCATAGGTTGGCGGTGCCAAATGCCAACAAGAGAATTATTTCCCATTTTAATGTCTAAATTTTTTATGAAAAATGTACTGAATTATAAATAGATTTTAATAAAAAAAATTGACTGTAATGTGAAAAGAATTAATCTTTGACAGTTTTGGGCACCAAATATTCACCTAAAATGAATTAAAAAGTAGGAAAAAAATGTAATTTATCCCTTTCAACTTTTAATAATTATATATAACTCCACAAACTATTAATTCTTACAATCAACCCCTTTTAATTTTGGAAGAGTTGCATTTAACATTTAACATTTATCTTATGAGTGATTTAAATGAGCAAACATGCTTGGTTTGATTTTAAATTTTACAGAAAAATTAAGTATAATGTGTAGGCCTTGGGACTCAAATTTGAAAGCGATTCAACTCGTATATTATTTTTTTGATTTTTCTTACTTTAATGGTATTTTGGTCATTTTGACATGATTTGCTAATATAATATGAGTAGGAAAGCTCATTACTGCAATTCTTACATTTTTATCTTCATGTTAGTATAACATGATACTTATATTCCCCATGAAACTATGAGAAAAGATCTTATGTGCGTGCAATTTACCACTTATCTAAAGTTGAATGGGACTATTGCAAGAATTAGTAGATTGTAGGGGTTAAATGTAACTACCAAAGTTGAATAGGGTAATTTGTATTTTTCTCTAAAAAGTAATACATTTGAATGTTTACTTTTTTTTTTTTTACAAAAATGGATTGAAATTAAAAAAAAAATTACATCTTTAAAAGTTTTTGGCACAAATATTCATCCAAAATGATTTAAAAAGTAAAAAATTATGATCATTAAAAGTTTTTGACACTTGTAATGTTTTTGACACAAAATATTTACCAAAAATGAATAAAAAAAGTAATACACTTTAATCTTTAAAATTTTTTTAACACAAAATATTCAAAAAAAATTGACTGAAATACAAAAAAAAAAATTTATCTTTAAAAGCTTTTTACACAAAATATTTACCCAAAATGATGTAAAAAAGTATAAAATTTTGATCTTTAAAATTTTTTAATAAAAAATAGATTAAAATGTAAACGTTTTTTTTACACAAAATATTCACACAAATGATTTAAAAAGTAAATGATTCATAATGTGCACTACTAAAATTAGAAGAAAAAAATTCATCATATATATTAAATAAATAATATATTGCCATCAATAAAAAAAATTAAAATACTACAATTCTAATTAAATAAGCAAAGAAAAATTATACAAATTAGTAACTGATTTATCCTATAAATTATCTTACAGGAAATGTTTGCACCAATGTAACTCAACAATGGCAAATAATGATGAAGAATATTTTTGAAGACTAAAAAGCAAACAAATGAAGAGCTTGAGAACAATAAATACAAGTGTGGTAAGGTGTCTGTGTGTGAGAAGGAAAGGGGTATTTATAATAAAGAATAAACACTTGTAGATTAATTTTTTTCAAATCAAGCATTGAGATATAAAAGGACGTTGTATTACTTTTTTCAAACTAGGTGAAGAATTCTATAACCAATGTTTACACTTTTTTAATTTGAAGAGACATGACATAGTGTCACAAGCTGGCAAGTTCACAAGCTAGACTATGTGACATTTACTATCTACCACATAAAAGCAAGCCAACCAATGATTAGTCCTGTGACTCTAATGAATAATTATATTGATCCATAAAGCATTAAAGAGCATAGGGAAAGATAAACAATCAAGACAAACAATCCATTCATAAGTAGCAGCAATGATAACATATCATATAGCATAAAGTAAGCCAAAAACATGCATAACAAGGCACCCAAGAATGCAACTCATGCAATACAAAAAAAGTAGGCAAAACTAGATAAAATATGGGACAACATAAATTGAAGAGAGCTACTTCTTTCATTCATATTAAGCCTTAATACATAGCTTGGAATGTGTAGGGGAGGCACCAAGCCACACACTTTGACCCCTAAACTAGTGCCACTATTCCCCACCAAGGGTCACTAAGTACTCCCCCTCTAAAGAGCACTTTAAGCCAAAGGTTTAATGGCAAGACTAGACATACTTTTTGTGAGTTAACATAAGACCTTTTCTCTTAACTTGAAAAGGGTTTTGTATATCTACTCACATTGGACAAGTTAGGGTCACTGAATAAAGAGGCAATAGCTTGACTAATAGCCTTCTACCATAGGGGAGCTCCTTATAGTAGTGGGCCTTATGGATAGGGCACACTAACTAAGGAGGGCGCTATCCTCTACCCTCGCCTTTCCTCTGGCCATACACAAAAGGGAGGCTAGGGGAAGGGGTTAACAAGGGCTAGAGTCAATCTATCAATCATAACAGCTTGTTGAAAGCAAGTTATAAGGAGGATTGGGAAAGGGGCTAAAAGGCCCTTCTCCTAGATTACATAAATAACCCCAAGTGGGAAAAAATCAGAAAAATAGTACACAAGTCGAATTACTTCCAAATTCATCTAGAAAACCTTCATACTATGCTTGATTTATCCACCAAGTTTTGTGTCAAATAGACTACATTTGCCTATTGAACTGGTGCACAAGGCCAACTAGTGACATTCTCCCTCGCTCAGTTAGTCGACATCCTCATAGACTTTGCTGCTTGAAAGATTTGAATTTACTCCTTGAAATCTGTTAAGTCTTCAACTTTCTCCCAACTGGTTTCCTCGTTTCCTAAACCCCTCCACTTCACTAAGAACTTTCTTCTTGGGTGCCTTCTCACAATCACCACACGTTTTACTAGAATCTCTTCTATTACTTTCTATTTTGGCTTGTTGAGGTTGACTTCTAGCCTAGTGGGCTAGTTGCAGGTTGAATCTATAGTATCTGGATGATACGGCTTTAGGTTGCTGACATGAATGACAGAGTGTATCTTTAACCACATCGGTGGAGCAATCTTGTAAGCTACCCTCCCAACTTTAGTGATGATAGGAACCAACCTCTTATACTTTCGAATCAATCTCTTGTCTTTGGTTTTGAGGCCTTTCAACTATTCCAACACAAGATCTCCCACCTTGAATTCTAAATCTCAACACCCCTTATTTGTCCATTTCTTCATTCTCTTCGATGCTTTCTCTAAGTAAGCTTAGGCAACTTTCACATTCAGCTTCCAATCTTTCATGAAGTGGTGTGCTTTTGGATTTACACCTTTATAAGGCTTGAACACTATGTGGGGTAAGAACGGCTACTGGCCCATTGCAATCTCAAACGTACATTTATTAGTAGCAGAACTCTTCTAAGCATGAAAGCAAAACTATACAACATCAAGTAGTTATGACCAATTCTTTTTATTAGCACTTGTAAAGTGCCTCAAGTACTCTTCCAAAAGGCCATTAAATCTCTTGGTCTGGCCATTAGTTTGAAGATGATAGCTAGACAAGATGTTGAGATGTGATCCGAGAAGGTTGAAAAGTTCAAACCAAAAAGTCCCAATGAATCTCACAATGTTCTAGGGAATACCCAAATAATTGACTATGAACTTGAAAAATAACTAGGTTGTCTCCTCTGTTGTGAAATACTTTAAAGTCGGGATAAAAGTTTCATACTTCGAAAAATGATCTACCACGATCAAAATAGCGAACACATCTCTCAATTTAGAAAGGTTGGAAATAAGGTCCAATGAGACACTTTCCCATGGTCTACTGGGTATTTGCAATGGCTCCAAAAGTCTCACAATTTTATCTCTGACGACCTTTTCTTACTAGCAGGTGAAACAAGTTTTGGTCTAATCGACCTTATCATCACACATTTGCAATTAATCAACAAGGCATAAGTTCTCTACCAACTTGGATGGCTAGCCTATAATGTATTATGACATTCCTTCAAAAGTACCTTCCTCAAGTCACCACCTTTTGAGACAAAGAGTCTTCACCCTCTCACCCACAACATATCATCCTCCACCTAAAATTAACAAGTTTTGCCTTCTTTGGCAAGATTCATGATAGTTTGAGCCTTCGGATCTTTGGTGAGATTCTCTTTGATGCATTCTCACATATTTTTAGTGACATGACTATGAGTCGTGCATGCCATTAAGGTTATTGCCACAAGCTCAGTCTTGTGACTAAGGGCATCTATACCCTGGTTGTTTCGTATTGCCTTATGCTTAAACTTGAAGTCAAATTATGCCAAGAACTCTTACCAATGGCCTTGCTTTAGGGTTAACTTTGGTTGGGTGAAGAAGTGACTAATTGCAATGTTATCAATCTTGACCATAAACTTCGACTTAAGCAAGTAATGTCTCCACACTTGTAGGCAATGAATAACTAGTAACATTTCTTTCTTTTGTGTCATATATCTCTGCTCAACTTTTGACAACTTATGGCTTTCATTGGTGACATGATGTCCTTCTTGAAACAAGACTCCACCCAATACAAAATTTGAAGCATTGGTTTGTACTTCAAAAGACTTGGTGATATCTAGTAAGGTGAGCATGAGGTCTCTAGTTATAGCCCACTTCAAATCCTCAAATATGATCTGGCTCATCTCAATCTATTGCTAAACCACCCTTTTCTATCTATCAGTGGGGTTGTCCTCCTAGAGTATCCTTCCATGAATCTATGATAATAGTTAGCAAGATCTAAAAGGGATCTTAACTCAGTCACCCTCGTTGGAGCTTCCCACTTTTGGATAGCCCTCATTTTCTCCATGTCCATGTGAATGCCACTGCATTCAACAATGTGTCAAAGGAACTTGATGCGCTCCTGAGAAAATGAGTACTTCTCTTGCTTCATATATAATTGATGTTGCTTTAGTTTATTGAAGACCAGTTTTAAGTGCATCAAGTGGTCCTCTAGTATGGAACTGAAAACGACAATATCATCTAGGTAAACAATGACAAATTTATCCAGATAGTCATGAAAAACCTTATTCGTAAGGGTGCAAAATATAGTAGGAGCATTTGTTAACCCGAATGGCATAACCAAAAACTCAAAGGCATCATAACAAGTGACACATATTATTTTTGCCATATCTCCATCTGCCACCCTAACTAGATAGTACCTTGACCTTAAGTCCAACTTCATGAAATAGCATGTAGTACTCAACTGATCAAAGAGATCTTGAGCAAAAGGGATAGGGTACTTATTCCACATAATGACCTTGTTTAAGGCTTGATAGTCCACACATAGTTGAAGACTACCATCTTGTTTCTTCTAAAATAACATTAGATCCCCAAACGGTGATGGTCGAATGAATCCTACATCTAAGAGCTCATTTAACTGCTTCTAAAGCTTAGCTAATTCTGATGGTGCAACAAAATAAGGTCCTTTAGTAGGAGTCTTACACTAGGTAACAATTCAATTTGGTGATCTATCACTCTCTATGAAGGGAGTCTCGGAGGCAGTTGGTCTGGCATCAGTCTTCAAATGTTTCAATATATTTTGAACTTCCTAAAGCATAACTTCCTCTCCCCCACTTTTTTTTCTGCTAGGATTGCTATGAATGAAGGTTCTTACCTCCTTACACCCCTCTTAAACTATAAAAAAGACAAGATCCTGGTTTCTTTGGGTTACTTTATCTAAACTGGTACTAGGTTTGGGTTTTCACCCATGATTTGGAGACAGTTAGCTACTAGAACAGGGATGGCCTAGTGCACCAAGAGGAACTTCATCCCCAACATAACATCAAAGTCATCCATTTGGGTGACCATGAAGTTTGCTCTTCCTTACTACAATCTAAGCTTCATTAACACTTGTCTCGCCACTCGTGCAGTGGTGAACGCTTTAGAATTTACAGCTTTCATGCAACTTAAGTCCTTCTCCAACTTCAAGCCTAACATTTTGGCTTCCCCCTATGAGATGAAATTGTGTATGGCACCAGTGTCTACCATTATACTTATTATAGCCTTTCTGACTATTTGTCCCATCACATACATAAGTCCACTATTTGACATCTTTTTTGCACTCTGAGCCTGCTTCTTAAGTGCACTAAGAAATCACAATATTACTATTCTTGGAAGATCTTCCTCTTCACTATCATAGTCCTCACTCTCCTCATTTAGACCTTTATTAGTGACTTGCATAGTATTGAAGACTGCTTTTAAGGGGCATTCAACTACTCTATGTGGACCATTGCATAAGAAGCATGTCAAGAGTCATTTTCCCCTAGTGTTAATGACATTGGGAGACGATGTTGAGCTTGTATTGTTGGATCTCCCTTTCTTGTTGTCCCTTCCCCTACTTTTGCCCTTGCCAAGCTTGTTCGACTATCTCTCACTTCCTCTAGAAGAAAACCCATTGTTTTCCTGGGGCTTCTTACTAAGGTTGTCGACGTAGTAGTCAGTCAAGTGCTTTCCAACGGCCAAGGTACTAGGTAATTCCTACACTCTTTGTCTCTAAAGTTTAGTTTTTGCCTAAGGTTTCAAGCCTCTAAGAAAGAAGAACATCTTATCCTTCTCTGACATGTCTCAAATGTCCAACATTAGTGCTGAACACTTCTTCATATATTCTTGAATAGCACTATTTATTTCAAATACCAAAAATGGAGCCTAGCCATATACTCCACATTCTCTGGGAAAAACTATGACCTCAATTCTCTCTTTAAATCCTCCCAAGAGTTTATGGTGCACTAGCCAGCCTAGATATCCCTATACTTAGTTCTTCACCAAAACTTGGCATTGCTAATGAGATACATGGTTATTGTTGTCATGATGGCTTCCTCAGAATCTGGCTTTACTTCCAGAAAGTATTATTCCATATTAAAAAGAAAATTCTTTAACTCCTTGGTGTTTTGTGCGCCACCATAAGTAAGGCTCAAGCACTTTCATACGCTTGTCCCTTATGGTTGGGGCCTTAGTTCCCAATAGCTCGAGTGAGAATGCTTAACTAGGCCACCATATTTACTAACTTGACCCTTAAATCTCTAACAATGTCCCCCAAGTTTCCTTCAGCATTGCCATTCAAGGTTTCTTGGTCAAGTCCCAAGTAAGATTCCATCGTAACTATCTGACTTGTAACTAGTTCCCATTCCCTAGCCCTATCGATAAGCTTATGGATGTCATTTTGTTGCATGTTTTCAACTATTATGAACATCTCCTCCCTTTTCTCGAACTTGCTTTTGAGTTCAGTAATACGTGCAGTGTTTGACATTATTGTAGTGTGTCTTTAATCTCAGCAGCAATTCCAAGGCAAAATAAAAGCGATTTGAAACCCATTTTGATACCAACTATCACAAGCTGGCAAGTTTACAAGCTAGACCATGCAGTACTTGCTATCTACTATTTGAAAGCAAGCCATCCAATGATTAGTCTTGAGATACTAAGGGATAATTATATCAAGCCATAAAACATTAAAGAGTGTAGTGGAAGATAAACAATCAAGGTAAACAATTCATTTGCAAGTAAAGGCAACAATCAAGGTAAACAATCCATTTGCAAGTAAAGGCAATGATAACACATCATATAGCACAAAGCAAGCCAAAAACAAGACAACAAGGCAGCCGAGAATGCAACTCATGCAATACTAGAAAATGCGAGCAAAATCAAATAGAATATAGGGCAATATAAATTGAAAAGGGGCTACTTTTTTTATTCATATTAAGCCTCAATACATAGCTTGGAGTGTGTAGAGGAGGCACTAAGCCACACATTCTAACCCCTAGACTAGTGCCACATTTCCCTACCAAGGATCATAATTATGTGCTTATCTACTCGCATTGGACAAGTTACCTTAGTTAAAATTACATATATAGCCCCAAAATGGGGAAAAATCAGAAAAATAGTACACAAGTCGGATTGCTTCAAAATTTGTGTTAGAAGACCTCCATACTATGCTTAATTTATCCACCAAGTTTCATATCAAACAAAGTACATTTGCCTATTGAATTGGTGCACAAAACTAACTTGTGACGTATAGGTATTATAGGTGGTCAGATTGTACATAAGACGCTGGTGATGCCCACATTTACACTGTGTTACACAATGTATATTACAGTGGCATGACAACATTGACGATGACAAAGTTTTGCGATTGTCAATTGTCCTTCAGTCTAAATGAACATCATATGCAAGGAATTTGTTTTAAGGCAACATCAGCTAGGGAAGTAGTTTCCCATTCAACATTAAGTTGGTTAAAAAGCTTAGTTTTTTTCAATTAAGTCCTTATAATTTAAAAGTTTTGAATTTGATCCTTATACTTCTTTTTCATTTCTAATTGAATACTTCATGTCATTTTCTTGTTAGATTTTGATAGCAATTGACTCGCATAAACAAGATCTATTAGTGATTTATAGAGTAAGAGATAAGTAATCCATCATTTCCTTTTAAAAATGAAATAATTTCATAAAATATCTTAATTTTTTCTAAGTTATTTACTACTTAAATACAAATGAAAATTGTATGGAAGCTTTATATCAACAATCTTTAAACCATATAAAAAATAAGTATAAAGTTCTAATTGAAAATTTTTAAACTGTAAAGGACCTAATTAGAAATTAGGTGAAATTATAGGGATTAGTAGAATAATTTAGCCTTTTTTTTTTAACAATATTGTACATGATTGTTTGCTAAAAGAGAACTTTTTATTTGTCATAAATGATTTAAATTTAGTATTATGGTAATTTTCAAATATCCAACGTCATTTTAGCAATTGTTTTATTCAACAACTACTTTTTTATTTCTGAAAAAAAAAGGAGGTAATTTTCTCCATATATATCATGCATGCATGTAGCTTTAAGCTTATAGACTGGTTTTATTGATTTTTTTTTCAAAGAGGTCACGTTGTCTATTCAAGCTAATTTATACGTTCAGGAGAGGTTAGTCTTCTTTTTAAGATGATTTTAAAAGCATATCACCGCACTTTTCTATATCAATATGATCTATTTAAGACTTTTTCTCAAAATAGTCCTTGATAAAATCTAACTCAAGCTAATAAAGAATAGGAACAATAGAAATACTACTTCTTAATTGCTCTACTACAAAAATACATACCTACATCAGTTATTTCATATATTTCACATTGATTTTGAGACCAACGTCTATTTGAATGATGTAGTATATAAGAATACGTTAGTTATAATCAATTTTTTAACTGATGTGTAAAATAGGTAATGATGTCAATTTTTAATGTACAACTAGCACATTAGTTTTTTATGCATAACTAACGTTCATTCTTCAACTAAAATGCTAGTTTTTTTTATAACAAACTGACATCTTTTCTCAGCCACCGAAGGTGTCGGATGTATTAAAAAATTGAAGTCTTTCATCAAGATAGACTAAAGACACTTGTTATTTATAAAAACTAATAGCATTATTTGATATAGAGACATTGATTTTTTTAAATGAAAAAAAACTAACATCATTTCCCTTAAAGAAAAACCTTGATGCTAGCTATATTTCTCGAAACCTACTACTAACTACCTACATTTTTATAAAAATCTACTGCTATTTTACATTTTGATAAAAACAACTATCAAACTAAAATATACAATCATCCAATATAATCCCAATTTTAACAACCTCAAGCATTTTTATTTGATTAACCAACAATTCAAGGCATTACAAAACTAAATTAAAATCACAATATATCATTTTAACAACAAAGTCTATACAATCATTTTAGTTACTTTTTAACTGAATTTCCTCAATTATATTTCTCCTTCAATTAAGCTTTCTCTTGTAATGCAATTTTTGCCATTGATGAAAGCTTAAAAAAATATATATTTCAAGTGTTGTCATGTTCGAGCTATATTTTTATATATACAATTCAGGTAAGAATAAAAACATGTATAATAAACACATAATATATCAAGTAATAGGCATCTAAACTAAAAATTATATATAGTTGCCTACATATATATATTATATAATAAACACAATTAATCACCTAAAAGAAATTGCATACCTCAGTTTATCTAATAGATGTGGCTTCAAGAAAAATAAGATCACCCAATTTAGTAGGCTTTATGTGATTGGTGCTCAGCTGAATTCTAGCCAATCTTTGAAAATTAGGGGTAGTTTCTGACGATAAACACATAATCAAGTATAATTAGGCATCTAATTAAGAATAAACATGTTGACGGTGGATTTCGGTCCGATGAATCCAACCAACTTGAAGGGGATTCTTTCGAGACCCAAGCTATTATCCAGTTGTAAAGGCAGTATGAAGATGCAGGATGGTGAGAGGAAAGAGGAGAAGAGTAGTGAACACAGAGGTCTAACGTGGTTCGGCCAAAATCGCATGGTACAGGTCCTTACGTCCATGGTATCATTTTATTGCTTCTAATAGAATTTCTAAAGAGTTTCAGTATCTTTATTTCTATCTATTTACAAGGAGCTTCTCCCTCCTATTTATAGAGAGGGGAAGGTTACAAGTGTAATTTTTCATGTTATATTTCTATTACATCAAATATAGATGTACAAGATAATTAGACTACTACAAAATGACTTTTCCAAACTGACTTCTACAAGTGGGACCCCTATGGCCATGTCCCGCAGAAGGGCAATGCAAATTGTTAAGTGGATGATAGTTTTGCACTCGGCCTCTATGAGCTTCTTGAAGGATGAGGTGCTTTACTTCGCTGAACAAGGTCCCGACCTGGGGGTACGCAGTGATGTCGGCTTATGCTTCTCATGGGATGAGTTACTGGGCTGCACGAGTTGGGGCTCATTGTCAGTGAGTTGTTTCCTTCATAGCGAGCTGGCCCTCTTGCTTGGTGACCTTACATCTTAGCAAGTTGAGTTTCTATCGGGCTTTTGCAAGCCCATCGTAGGATACTAAATTCCACCCACAACATTAGCCCCCCGACTCTCAGCTCACTTCGCTGGTTAGGAGTTGAACGATCTTGTTGGCAAAGGGCTTTCTTTATAGATTATTGTGTGTTGACGGTGAAATTTGGTTCTTCCAAATTTTGGTCAACTGAGAATGGTTCTTGAACTCCAAATTGCTTTCTAATGGAAGAAATAGGAAACAAAGAAGGTTGAAGATAGTAGAAAGGGAGATCAGTAATAGGAGATAGTATTTTTAATATGGTTTGGCCAAATCTAAGAGGTACCAGACCCTACGTCCATGATAGATTTTTTATTAATCTGGAGAAAGTTTTATAGAGCTTTAGTGTCGCTATCTCAGCTTGGATTACAAGAGATCCTCCACCTCCTATTTATAAAGGTTTGGAAGGTTATAATAGTAATTTTACAAAATGTAAATATCTTACATTTACATTAAATGTACAAAAGAGTTTGTAGCCTACAGTTTGGCTCTTGGTAGATTGCTTTTTGTGAGTGGGCCCTATGTGTTTGCTAGACCTAGGGATCTAATGTAAGCTTGTTGGATATTTCCTTCCAGTGAACATTCAGTTGGTCATTATACTCTACCTTGTGAACCGAGCTCCTTGGCTCGGGATCACTGTAACCCTCCAGGCAACGAAGACGGGCTCGTGATGTGGTCTTGGAATGAAATACTGGTTATGCGAGCTCGGGGCTGTGCTTTGCACTCATAGTCTTAGCGAGACAAATCCCATTGTTTGACTTCTATTGAGCCTTTTCTAGTTCATTTCGTGAGACTGAACTTTTGCCTATAACATAAGCCCCCTAACTCTCAGTTTGCTCCGTGCATTGGGAGTTGAAATTGATCGGAGGTCTTAGTTCACAAGATATTGTACGGTTAAAGTCCCTGTTGAATCTATCATTTTATCTGTTCCAAACCATACTCCCCTTGGTTCGTATTTCATAACCATTGGTGAGTCAACCTCGATCTTTCCTGAGGCTATTAATGAAAGTGGTTAGGGGATTCATTTGGATCTTTTAGTGAGGCTTGGTTGACTCTATTTAAAGCAAAAGAAGTCCACTTCCTTCCTTCATTGAATGACTAAATGGGTATCTAAGATGAGCCTCTCTTACTTCTAGCGTTCTACCTCTCTGACAAGGCATGTATGGTTTGTCGCATAAAAAGCCTTTCAAGCGATTCTTCCTTAAGAATGTTGGGAGATCTTTCATAGTTCTTGGATTTTTTCCTCACAGTGATGCCATGGGGCTCCTCCATTCCAGTCACTTTGGCCTTCTTTCTTTAAATATTCGATACTAGGAAGCAGCTTGGAAGGGAGTTCTGAACCAAAAAGGGTGGCAAGGGAAAGAGTTGAAATTAGATGCACTCATCGACCTTTCCTACTGATCGGAGCTCTTCTCTAGGGCACCAATCTTTCTTCCAGAATGTATAGTTGTAGGCCCTTTTGGCATGTACTTTGCTTCTTTCTGATGTAAATATACCTCGTTGAGTGAGGCCTTTAATGAATATGAATAAACTCTTTTTCTATATTTCTTGCATGAATATTCTGCGTACTATAGATGACAATATAGACTTGCACAAATTATAATAACATCAAATAACATAAAATATCCAAACGACCAATCGGTCTTGTCTTCTTGCAAGTAATGAGTGAAGTGATGAATAACACATAGGTCACATGGGGCCTATGCCTAATATAGAATCTTAGTTTTTACTATTTGGTGGGTGGCCGATCTCGTGGCTAGATAAGAGAGTGGCCAATCTTGTGGTCAGGGCGATCTTGTGCCCAGTGCCCAAATAAGAGAGTGGACGATCTTGTGGCTGGGGCGATCTCATGCCTAAATAAGAGAGTGACTGATCTTGTGACTGGGCCAATCTTATGCCCAAGAAAAAGAATGGCTGATCTTGTGGCCAGGACTATCTCGTGCCCAAATAAGAGAGTGGCAGATCTTGTGGCTGGGGTAATCTTGTGCCTAAATAAGAGTGTGGCTGATCTTGTGGCCGGGGCGATCTTGTACCCAAATAAGAGAGTGGCCGATCTTGTGGTGCAACCCTTTGCTGAAAAGTTCTATTTAAAGTTTACTAAAGAGATTTGGAATGTTTCTACAAGCTTCATAATTGCATTACTGAATTTAGTGTATAGTCCTCATGATAAGGGACTGCTCTTGCTCGAGATCCCATTGAGATTGCTCAGGCCACTACCTGGAGGGCTGCACCACATAGTCTCGCAAGAGACCTCGCTTGATGAGGTTTTTAATAGTATTTCTTAACTCCTAACACTCTGAGGTGGTGT
Organism: Saraca asoca; assembly: GCA_026873985.1. Lineage (NCBI taxonomy): Eukaryota > Viridiplantae > Streptophyta > Magnoliopsida > Fabales > Fabaceae > Saraca > Saraca asoca. The sequence goes on from JANHAO010009844.1 coordinate 14,291, forward strand.
GCCCAAATTCATTGTGATAAGTGCAGAATTTACCTCGATTGGCTCTAAACTTGCTTGGAGTCTTTAAGGGTCAAGGCTTTCCGAAGTCCTCTTTGTCTCTTTCTATCACGAAGATCTTGTCTTGAGCTTCTGATAGAATACTATAACTATCATGACAACTCAGTAGTGGGGATCGCTTATCCCTGTCCCTTTTAGCGAGCAGGAAACTGGATCCATCTTTTTTGTCTCCATGACTGTTTCCTTTCCTATTTTGTCTAGAGTTACTCGCTTCGATTTATTCAAGCCAAAGACCTCCTCCCACCTAATTTGCTTTACAGCCCGTTTGTAAAATTCACCTAGGTCACTAACTGAGGACTTATACAAGCTTTTAAATAGCTTTCCATCCTTACAAAGCCCTATTGAGATTGTAGCTAGAATGGCTTCATCCGAGGGTTTCTCCATGTTATTCACTTTGTGCCTGAACCAAGTGATGTAATCCTTCAACGACTTGTGCTTATGCTGGAAGATTATAGCAAGATGAGAGGGAGGTGAGAGCTGCCTCCTGAATGCTCAATATTAGATAAGAAACTTTTCCTAGCAGTCCTCCCAGCTACCAATGCTATTAGCTGGGAGGTCCCTATACCACATTCGAAGGATATCTCCCAATGTAGTAGGAAAGACTCGGCACTTGATCAGGGGATTATTTGTTTGAAGATCCATCTAGATGTTGAACATGTCCAAGTGGTCATGCAGGTTGCTATCCTTGTTATACAGTGGAATGGTGGGGATCCTAAACTTGCAGGGGAGGGGTTCTATCTCTACCTCTTTAGAGAAAGGAGTTCATTCCTCGGAGCGTCTGTGGTGATGATGGGTTTGAGGATGTTCTTTCAATTGCTTTATCCTCTAAAGCAATTCTTCCACCAACTGATCCAAGCCCCCAGTCACTTACTAGAGACCTGGTGGCTCCTTGCATTTTCTTGGTCATATGAGCAATGACATGAGCCTTGCTCTTGGTTGGTTCTACTCGAACACTCAGCTTGTCATTGTCGGCATTCGTTCATGGGCTTGATGACTTTAGCTTGGTTTCATCTACCTTAGACCTGAGCTTGTGCTAATGTTGTAACGACCCTAGTCAACTCTGCCATCATGTCCACTAACCTCTCCTGATGCCGAAGCCAAGCTTGAGTTTCATTAATGCCATTTACAACAATAGTGGATTGGTGAGTACCAGGCGAGGGCAAACCAGTCACATTACCCATGATGGGAGTGGTCGAGGAGTCTGTTGTAGATACGTGACCCTTAAATTGATGAGCTAAGGTATTTGAAGTTCTGGTAGTTCTCCCTTTAGCCATTGTAGCTTGTGCAGAAAGAATAGTTAGAAAGCAAATAGGCCCTCCTTCTAGCGCCAAAATATTGATGGTGAAATTTGGTTCTTCTAAATTTTGATCAATTAAGAATGGTTCTTGAGCCCTAAATTGCTTTCTAATGGAAGAAATAGGAAACAAAGAAGGTTGAAGATGGTAGAGAGGGAGATCAGCAATAGGAGACAATATTTTTAATGTGGTTCAGAGCCAAATTCGGGTAGTACTGGACCCTACATCCACAATGGATTTTTTATTAATCTGGAGAAAGTTTTACAGAGGTTTAGTGTTGCTATCTCGGCTTGGCTTATAAGAAATCCTCCACCTCCTATTTATAGAGGTTTGAAAGGTTATAATAGTAATTTTATAAAATGTAAATACTTACATTTACATTAAATGTATAAGAAAGTTTGTAGCCTGCAGTTCAGCTCTTAGTAGATTGCTTTCTACGAGTGGGCCCTAGTGTCTGCTAGACTTGGGGATCTGATATAAGCTTGTCAGAAATTTTCTTTCAGTGAAGCTTCAGCTGGTCATTATACTCCACCTCGCGAAGTGAGCTCCTTGGCTCGGGGTCGCTGTAACCCTTTAGGCAATGAAGACGGGCTCGTGATGTGGTCTTGGAATGAAATACTAGTTATGTAAGCTTGAGGCTGTGCTTTACACTCGTAGTCTTAGTGAGTTGAATCCCATTGTTTAACTTCTACTGAGCCTCTTCCAATTCATTCTGCATGATTGAACTTTTGCCTATAACATTGGGCAGTTAAAGTCTTTGGTTAATCTGTCATTTCATCTAATCTAGGCCATACTTCACCTAGTACGTGTCTCATTGTTATAGAAAAGTTTGCGTCATTTTCTTCCAGAGTAATTAATGAAAGTGGTTGGGAGTTTATACAAACTCTTCAGTGCGATTAATCCACTCTTATTTAAGATGAATGAAACCTTCCTTCTGTCTTCACTAAGACCCAATGGGAACTTCAGACAAGCCCCTCGACTCTCTGGTAGTCTACTTTTTTGGTGAGATGTGCATGGTCTGCTGCATAGGAAGCCTCCTTAGGCAATTGTACTTCTCTAAGAATGAGGGAAGATCTCACATAGATCTTGGATTATTTCCCCATGATAATGCCATGGGATCTTTCTCTCTTAGCCACCCCGGTGCACTTCTTTAGACTCTTCAATTTTTGGATGAGGCTGAGAAGGGTGGTTGGAAAAAGAAAATTAGGGATCCGGTGTACTTCTTTATTCCCCAAAATTAAGCCTCTTAGTAGCTAGCTTTCTTCTTAATTTTTTCAGCCTTTAGCTGGTTCTATTTTATACTTCGAATTTCATCTTTTTGATGTAATTTTACCTCATTGAGGCTCTTTAATAAGTACTACTTTTTATGACTATTGAATGTTGTGTTTGATGCTTCACACATTGTAGATGAAAGCATGAATTCTTGTAAATCACAGTTAAACAAAATATTTTAGATAACCAATCGATTACGTTTAACAATTCTGAAAATCGAAACACTTTTATGATCAGTAACATAAAAGTAAGTCACATAGTAACTACGAGCACTTAAATCGCATAAGAGTTGTGAATACTCGGATTGCATGAGAGCTGTGAACACTTAGATCACATGAGAACTATGAATACTTAGATCACATGAGAGCTATGAATACTTAGATCACAATTATGCCAGAATGTGCTCCAGCGACCTTAGCTTGAAGGTTGGCGATAATTCTGGGATGAGCCCTAGCGCCTCAGCTCGAAAGCTGGCAATAATTCCAGGATGAGCCTCAGTGCCTCAACCCGAAAGTTAGCAATAATTTCGGGATGAGCCTCAGTGCCTCAACTCGAAAGCTGGCAATAATACCAGGATGAGCCACAGTGCCTCAACTCAAAAACTGGCAATAATTTTAGGTCATGTGAAAGTCGTAGCCATGCAATATGTAAATGCCCTAAGTTGCATGAAAGCTATGACCTAGCAAAATACAAGCCCAGGTCACATGAAAGCTATGCCCCAGGGAACCTTGCTATATGATGAATGACTGACATTGCCAGACTTGAAAACAACTTGCTTTTAACCACAACACTTTGCAAAGAGTTCGTTAAAAAATGAACAGATGAATTCAAAGTGCATTCATTATCTTTCAACATCCATTACAACATCAATGAATGACTTTCACTATGGTAGCTTCTTCTCGTCGATGGTCTAACTGGGAAGGGTTAGGTCACTGCCCTGAAGGTTGTAACATGTAGCTTTGTAAGTGATGTACTTTTAAAATATCTGCAAGTGCACAGTGTAGTTGTAGCTAGTACCAGAAAATATAGGTCGATCCCACAGAGAAGTTAATATTAAGTACTAAAATCTTTACATCTTGACTATCCAAATTTATTGAGAAGAGAGAAAGTAATAAGAAATAGAAGATAGATAAAGAAGAATAAAAGAAGAGAATTCAAGA
>JANHAO010009845.1:0-18074 GCA_026873985.1 Saraca asoca
AGTAAAAACATTAAGAAAACAAGAAATATTAACAATAAACTAGACTAAAACTATCTTATTTTTATGCACTTTTTCCCATTTATCATCTGACCAGTCTTTTAAATAGATAAAATGAGATACTTCAATTACTTAGTAGTATGGATCAGATAATAAAATTTGCTACTTTTGTAGCTACTACAACATCTAACAAAATGACCATTAACTGTTTTTAGATCAAATAATGTAATAAATATATCAATAGTTTCATTTTAACCTTACAACCCTAGACATGAAAATACTTAAGACTAGGTTTTTCCTATGTAACAAATTAGACAGAGCCTTAAATACAGACTTACTAAGGATTTGATTTAGATTATACACCACAATCTTTAAAGCAACAACCTATAAAAAGTCTAATAAAATCAAATGCACCAATATGCATCTGATCGTGTCCACAAACATGTGATTCTACCTTCTTATGATCCAGTCTTGTTTGAGTGCTTTAGGCATAAGGTTGCTAGCCTCAAAATTCACAATCTTGGATATATCACATAAAATAATCAGAGTTTTCATCAGTTTCACCATATATCCTTAACACTCACCACCTTGATCAAAATTGATGCATTTGATTTTCTTATCATCTTGAGTTCAATCTCAATTTTAAACAGCCTAAAAGAATTTAAGAATTTCAATTTATTAATGGATATTTCCACCTAATAAAATTGATCAATCACCAATGAAGGTGAAATATCAATATCCACCCACAACACTTGTCATAATTAGTCCACCTATATTATTGTGAATCAACTCTAGTACATTCAACATTCTGGTCCCTTTTCCTTTCTTTAACTTTAGCAAGGAATATCTTCTTTGATGCAATCAATACACACATAAAAAAAAGAAGAAGATAAGTCTAGATCATGAAGAATCTCTCTTTTTTTTTAATCAATTACTTCATCCTTTTATGGAGATATCACCTAGATACCTATGTTACATCATTAAAGATCTCACATTATCTCTAAATCTTTTGTATCCAACCACAATATTTATTTAATTGTTTAGTTCTCCAATTTCAAATGGCAATTACACTTACATACTCATCTTGCACATTTCCACCATTTCCAATTGAACTATTGGCCTCTTATCACTTGACTTTCTTTTGTTTCTTAACACTTATGATGAATTTATAATGCAAATGATTGTACCTTTGTCTAACCACCAAGTATTTGATGGAACATCTCACTAAAGCAAGTGGAACATCTTGATTTATTATGATGCACACTCAAATCAACTTTCATGCTTCTCAAAATTAGGTTTCTTTGGGTGTGATTTATTTTCATGCTTAGCACTCAATTCATATGAAACAAATTGAGCATAGAGATCTTTCAATTCTTCACATCATTTTCCACTTAACTAACTATAGAGGTCATTTTACTAAGAGTTAACTTAACCTATTGTGTATGATATGATGTCCCAAGAATACTAAGAGTTGACTTAACCTATTGTGTATGATATGATGTCCCAAGAACATTAATTTAAACTAGAAGAGACTCTAAAACATGTTGAATCAAATGCCTATTTTCCAACTCCACTTTTATGCCCTTGAGGTGATTATAGTAGTATACTAGTTCCATGGCATGTTCATTAATTCCACTAACATCATCCTAAACAATTTTATATAACCATGAGAGGTAATATCCTTTTTGGCCTTATCAAATTTCACAAGCCTATTAACTACAAAGTCCATAAACATTTTAACATTTGGAAAGTTAGTAATGCCTTTCATAATAGTCTTATCATTACTATACATCATAACCATCAAGTATAGTATATTAGAATGTGTCCATTTTCCACGAAAAGCTCTTGTGTAGTAGTAGAATCATCGTCTATCTTCAACTCTTTCTTTCTTTATGCCAAATACAAAATTTGATGATTGTCAGATATGATATTAGTAATTCAGCCTAGATATATACTTCTTAGCCCAATCATCACAATTGGTTCCATTTACCATTTTTCACAATAACCAATTGCATAGGTAATGAAAATTTAAGGAAATAGCATTTATAAACTTCATTAAAAATTTCCAAAATTTGCATGTTCAACATAGTCATGTTAAAATATTTCCTCCATAACTATGCAATTCTAAAAAAATATTACATTATAAAACCCAACACCGACTGGTCATTTATGGCTTCATAATATAAGATAAGGATTGAATGCTACATTCATAAAACCTAACACTAATAGGGTATTGAAAATTTTAAGAACATAAAAAGTAATCCTAATACTCACATTATAACTAACAAACTATATTAATAATATATATTATACCGATATGGTATACATATTGTTAACATTACACATTTTTTTATACAATCAAAATTTTATTTCAGTAAAATTTTATGGAACTAGTCCCATGATAAGTGAATATATAGTTACACAAAAATTTATAGTATAACATAAGTAATAAAATTTCTACAAAATCATAATTTTATGCATACTAACATGCCAAATCCAAATGATAATTGGACAGCATCACACAATACTAGAAAAATTACATCAAATAGGTCAACTTGTAGGAGTCACATGATAAAATTTTGAAGCCCAAATAACATCAAATTAGCACCCAAATAAATAGGAAAAGCAATTAAAATAATTTTATTTCTAGAAATATATAGAAAAATGTGCATTAAAACCTCCTTGGAAAGTGGAGGCCAATGGCGCAGTCAGAGTCACCTTTTGCCACCATCTTGGTGATGTGTGGACTACATGCATCATCCCCACATGTAGGCAAAGAGGCCAAGCAACTACAAACCTTCTTCCTCACCCAAATCGCTTGTGTTAGGTTTTTCTGGCCCAATTTTGACCCAATTCAAATTCACCATATTTAGTTGTGTTTTTGATAAATTAAAGCATTGGTTTGTTTCCTTAAATCATTCTAAACCTAATCCTCAAAAACAATTTCACAAAAATAAGGATTGAAATTGAACAATTTTGATTAAGAATCATTCTGAAACTAAGGAGCTGACCGAAAACGATAATTAGGCAGTATCACAAAATTCTAGAAAAATTACAAAAAATAGGTCAACATGTAGGAACCACATGATAAAATTTTCAAGCCTATATAACATCAAATTAGCACCTAAATAAATGGGAAAAACAATTAAAATAATTTTATTTCTAGAAATATATAGAAAAATGTGCATTAAAACCTCCTTGGAAAGTGGAGGCCAATGGCGTAGTCAAAGTCACCTTTTGCCACCATCTTGGTGATGTGTGGACTACATGCATGATCCCCACATGTAGGCAAAGAGGCCAAGCAACTACAAACCTTTTTCCTCACCTAAATCGTTTGTGTTGGATTTTTTTGACCCAATTCAAATTCACCATATTTCGCCATGTTTTTGATAAATTAAAACATTGGTTTGTTTCCTGAAATCATTCTAAACCTAATCCTCAAAAACAATTTCACAAAAATAAGGTATGAAATTGAACAATTTTGATTAAGAATCATTCTGAAACTAAGGAGTTGATCAAAAACGAAAATTGGATAGTATCACAAAATTCTAGTAAAATTACAAAAAATAGGTCAACGTATAAGAATTACATGATAAAATTTTCAAGCCCAAATAAAATCAAATTAGCATGCAAATAAATAGGCAAAACAATTAAAATAATTTTATTTCTAGAAATATATAGAAAAATGTGCATTAAAATCTCCTTGGAAAGTGGAGGCCAATGGCATAGTCGAAGTCACCTTTAGCTACCATCTTGGTGATGCGTGGACTACATGCATCATCCCCACATGTAGGTAAAGAGGCCAAGCGACTACAAACCTTCTTAATCACCCAAAGCGCTTGTGTTGGGTTTTTTGGACCCAATTCAAATTCACCATATTTGGTCGTGTTTTTGATAAATTAAAACATTAGTTTGTTTCCTTAAATCATTGTAAACCTAATCCTCAAAAATAATTTCACAAAAATAAGGCATAAAATTGAACAATTTTGATTAAGAATCATTCTGAAACTAAGGAGCTAATCGAAAATGAAAATTGGACAATATCACAAAATTCTAGAAAATAGGTCAACATGTAAGAATCATATGATAAAATTTTCAAGCCCAAATAACATCAAATTAGCACCCAAATAAATAGGTAAAACAATTAAAATAATTTTATTTCTAGAAATATATAGAAAAATGTGCATTAAAACCTCCTTGGAAAGTGGAGGCCAATGGTGTAGTCGACGTCACCTTCTGCCACCATCTTGGTGATGCATGGACTACATGCATCATCCCCACATGTAGGCGAAGAGGCCAAGCTACTAAAAACCTTCTTCCTTACCCAAATCGCTTGTGTTGGGTTTTTTCTGACCCAATTTTGACCAAATTCAAATGCACCATATTTATCCATGTTTTTGATAAATTAAAACATTAGTTTGTTTCCTTAAATCATTCTAAACCTAATCGTCAAAAACAATTTCATAAAAATAAGGTATTAAATTGAACAATTTTGATTAAGAATCATTCTGAAACTAAGGAGCTGACCAAAAATGAAAATTCCAAAAATTGATGTTATTGTAGTTTGAATTCTTAGAAATTAGTTAGGGGCTTTTACTCATCTAGTTATTCTAGCAATTAAATCTTAATTAATTTGAATAAAAACCTTATAATTAAATTGAATTTTGAAAAGAAATTTTTTTGCCTGAATAGGTTGGTTTCAAGATTTTTAAATTCAATTTCTTTAAACAATATTTGCTCAAATTTATTTGTACCCATTGTACATTAAAAATTCTTCAGATGTAATCATAAATTAATTTTGAAAATATTTCTTTAAATAATTTGAATTTGTGAATTGAATTTTCTGAAAAATTTAAGTTACATTATGTTATGTTTTCATCTCAAGAAAATTTACAAATTTTTTGTAATCAATTAAACAATATATCAAAATAAAAAAGATAAAGAAATTTCATGTAATAAATCCATAATATTTTTCATCACAAATTATGGATCATCAACTATTTTGATCATATGAAATTTTAAAAATAAATTTGCATAAAGTTGAGCCTTAAAACACAAAAGAAAAAAAATTAGCTTTGATACTAATTATGAGAAATTAGAAAAATAAAATAGCCAATTAACCTAATATGCTACATCATGTTACAAGGAATCAGATCTGTACAAATAAATTCATTCATCAAATAATAGCTTCACTTGGTGTTAATTGAGAATCTATAATAGGGCTTGGCAAAAAAAAAAAAAATTCAAATAAAAAAAACTTGACCAAATTAAATTGAAATTGAGTAGTTAAAAGTGATTAAAATTTAGATCAGTTTAAAGTGAGAAATTTTTTTTTTAACGATATTGGTTTATGGTTAAGAATGATGTAAAAAAAAATTGTAACCACTACTAACTGAACCCACCCAAAGTTTTATCCAAAGTCAAATGAAACCTTTTATCTACTATTTTTTTTTCTCATTGTTTAAAGCCTAAGCCCAAGCCCAATAAAGCCTTTATCTATTATTGTGTAGTGTACTACTAATGGTTTGTATACTATGAAATTATATGATAATTGTCATTGTGTAATAGATTTTTTTTAATTAATGTATAGCTAAGCAAATAATGTGCACATGTAGTGCATAATTTTTATGAATTCATGTTTCACTAGTGTGAAACTTTGTGTTGTATATGAATCATAATAATTGCAAGAGAGTTTACAATAAACTTTGAAATTATAGTTATATTTTTATAATTATTGGTGCCATCTTTTAGTGACATTAACAATAAAAAAAAACTAAATAAAAAAAACTTTCAACAAGTCTAAACTGATATTAACCATCCAAAAATACTCTAAATCATTTTAAACAGTTAAAATTGATTCTAAAATTTCAATTAGTTAATATTGAGTCAATATGAAGTATAAACCAAAAAAATTGGTTTGATTCATAAAATTTATATAAACGCTCCTAACTGACCCAAGCCCACATTTATCGTCAGGTACACTCCTTACAAATCCTAACGGAGAAAAAGGAGAAATAAATCTAATGGTGGTTCACTTCTGTTGTGCACTACTAGGTTTATTCCCTATGTGAATCACATCACCATTGTGTACGATCCCTCTTCATCGATCTATTCTAATTGAAGAGTTTCATTTGACATCATTTGTGGCTTTCCTAGCTACCTAAATTTCATGATGTTCTTGCTTCTACTTTGCTCATGTTTCAGCATCTTTGAGGAATGCCATCAAAGCAAAAGGGGCATGAGACGAGCACCATTGAGATTATATGATAAAGGAGGTTCAAAAAATTACTGCTAAGCTTAAGCATGATACATTAGTTGAATAAGTCAAAAAACTACAAGGTGAGTTGGAAGCTCTCTATCGTGTATAGACTCAACTAGCTCTTCCTTCATGACCTCCTCACCCATTAAGCCCTATCCTTGCTGAAATCAACCCAGTCTTATGTCAAATTCCAATTGCCTTCTTCCCTTACCCTTAGCTTGTTGTACCTTATAACCCACTTTAATCATGGCAAATTCACCAACCACATCAAATCCCTATCTAACTTGAGTAAGCTCCAAACCTGATGATTCTTAATCTAGTGAACACCATCGCTAACTCAATGCAAAACCGTAAGCATTTTGAAACACAAAACCTTGAGAACCATAATATGCAAATGCAACCCCTATAGATCACTAATATAGTTCCACCAAACCCAAGCAATTTTTGCCATCATCAATAAAACCTCATTGATTACACTCATAAGCTATATGATCCATTGAATCCAACTATTGATCTTACCTAAAGTTCTAGACAACCTTTTGCTTGTGATGAGAATAGTCGCTCATTCTCCCCAACAATGATGGCAGCACCATTGCCTAGCCACTTTAACCGACCAAATCATATTGAGTCCTATGCAGAATGACAGACTCACAAGAATGATTAAAGGCATTTCAGGGTATCAATGTTCTTGTTTAGAGCCCTAGATGCAATCATGTGCTATGCCTCCTACACCATCTTGAAAAAAACTGTATTGTGATGGTTTATAGTGTTGCCTAGGCAGTTAACTGATAGTTTTCAATAGTTGGTCAAGGCTTTTTCCCCTCACTTTACAACTAGCTAGGCACCTAAATAGACAACAATCGTTTTGGTTAACTTCTAGCAAGGACATCATGAGACATTGAAGGAATACTTCATTTGTTTTAACAATTTGGTTATAGAAATCAAGGGCCTTAATGAAAGACTAGTAATACATTAGATTAACTCTAGCCTCTGATTAGGGCACTTTTCCCTGTTCTTAGGAAAATGCCTAGCATTGTCTCCTTTTGAACTTCTGGCTCGATCAAAAAAGTATATGAACATTGAGAAGGTGGAGCTCACTCAAAGTCTAGTTAAGTAAACATAGGTAGAAAATGTGCAAACCAAGGACAAGGGACAAAGGTGAGAGCAGGTACCACCATATGGACAGTATAACAATTGTGAGTTGTTAAATGCACCAATCAACTACATTGTCTATGATGTTTAGGTGGCAAAATTAATAAAGTTCCCCCTTCCTAAGCAAAGAGCATTCCTTTTAGCAGATGATTGTGTCATCAAACTAATGAATGTGTCATGTTGAAGGATGAGAATGAGGCATTGATGTGAAGAAGATACATTTCTAAGTTTGAAAAATTCTAATGAAGTAAGATGACTAAGAAAGAGAAAGCATAAGGAAGTGTGATTGCTCACCATGTTCTGATCAAATGGAAGGAAAACAAGTAGATGATGAGTCTCTAGTTTTGGGGAAGGTCGAAACAATTATAGGAGATTTTGCTAGAGCGATAACCTCTAAGAATGCCAGGAGGAGGTATCTCTAGTCTGTAATGACCATCAAAAGGAAGAAAAATGAGATAGCATTACAAACCTATTTGCTTTATGAAAAAGGATTTTGGTGATTTTGATCAAGACTATGATGACACAATGGTTGTCTCGACACTGATCCACAATTTCATAGTCAAGCGAATACTCATTGATTAGGAAAGTTTTGTTGGTATTCTATATTTACATGTTGTTGATGCTCTTCACATCCTAAAAAGCATGTATAAACCTTATATAGGTGTTTTGATTGGTTTTATAGAAGGAAATGTTCAAGTCAAAGGAATGGTTACTCTAAGGATAACTTTAGGCACTTGGCCATTGACGAAGAGCCTTGATGTGAACTTCTTGGTGGTGGCCACACTGAACAGTGCCTATAATGCAATTCTTGGTTGATTATCCCTAAATCAAGCCAGAGCGATAGTCTCCACTTTGCACTTATTGATAAAATTCCCTACTACCAAGGGAATAGGGGAAGTTTAAGCTAATCAACAAGTGGCCTACAAATGTTACATGGCTGGCTTGGTAAAAAGCAAAGAGAGTACAAGCAGAACAAAATAAGTGGTCATTAATCCACCTAATAATGGGTTCTAGATGGTAGACTCAACTTTGTTAAATGTCAAGGAAGACAATATGCATTGACTTGAACCAAGGTCAGATTTAGAACCTTGGTGAAAACAACAAAAGAACAATAAAGATCGAACCAAACTTCTTTAAAGATAATAAGGCTTGGTTGATCAAGTTGCTTAAAGAGTACATTGAAATTTTCACATGGGTATTTATAGACTTGTAAGGGATCGACCCAAGCATACCATGTCACAAGTTGTTGATTGACCCTAACACAAGACTTGTGTAACAAAAGAAGTGGAACTATAGTGCTAAGTGCAAAAAAGTATAAAGAAAGAAGTGGAAAAATCATTAAACGCTAGCTTTATTAGAGAAATCCCACACACAATATGGCTGGCAAATGTGATTCTTGTTAAGAAAACCAATAGAGGATGGAGAATGTGTGTTGACTTCACATGTCTCAATATAGCTTGTCTAAAAAACTCATATCCATCACCATACATTGAGCAGCTTGTTGATAATGCTTAAGGGTTTGAAATTTTAAGTTTTGAAGATACATTCATGGGGTATAATTAGTTGAGAATGCACCCTGAGAACGAAAATAAAATTATTTTTGTAACCAATCAAAGGGTATATTATTATAGGGTAATGTCATTTAGCTTTAAGAAAGTAGGGGCAATGCACCAAAGAATGATGATAAAGTCTTCACAAAGCAAATAGGAAGAAATATGTTAGTATACATTGAAAACATGTTGATCAAATTGAAAAGTACAATTCAACTTTAGCAAGACTTTAAAGAAATATTCGACATCTTGAGAAAATACCAAATAAGGCTGGATCCCAAGAAATGCATGTTCAAAGTAAGAGCAGGCAAATTTCTGGATTTCATAATTATTGAGGGATAGAGGCAAATCCCTCTAAGGGTCAAGCAATCATGAATATAAAGAATGCATTAAGCATAAAGGAAGTTCAAGCATTGAATGACAAAATCACTACCTTCACTCGCTTCATGTTCAAGCTAGGAGACAAACATGCTTATTTCTTTAAATTGATTAAAAATGCAAAAAACTCTATATGGATTGAAGAATGTAAAAAAGCTTTCAAAGAATTAAAAGATTACTTGGCCACACCACCCATACTTTCTCAACCAGAGCCCAATGAAATGTTATACCAATACATAATGATAGCGAAAGAAGCAATATGATCAATACTTATCTAGGAAAATGAAGGGGAGTAAAAGTCAGTTCATTTCACAAGTCAAGCACTGCATGGAGCAAAAATGAGTTATTCAAAGATAGAGAAGTTGGATTTTTACTCTATTGTCAACATCCAAGAAATTGAAACCCTATATCCAAAATATCAAATTATTGTTCAAACGGATGCTCCCATTAGATAGGTGCTCCATGAGTCAGACCTCATTGGTTAACTTATAGCATAGGTGGTATAGCTCTTTGAATATAAACTCATAGATGAGGCGATAAGAGTGGTAAAAGTATAAGCACTAGTAGATTTAGTAGTCAAAATGACTAAAGTAGAGGAAATTGAATTAAAGGACTAGGAATGGACCCTATACGTTGATGGCTCATTGAATGGTAAAGGTAGTGGAGCAAGGGTAACTTTAGAAAGACCTAGAGACTTGATATTAAAGTAGTCATTAAGGTTTGAATTAAAAAAAAACCAACAATTAGATAGAATACGAAGCATTGATAGCAAGCTCGTAACTAGCAAAAAAGGTAGGTGCCCAATCAATAAAAGTTATGAGCAATTTTCAATTACTGATTGCCTAAGTAAAATGGAAGTATGAGATTAAAGAATCTATGTTAGTGAAATATGTTCACATGGTAAGAAGCTTAGTGGATAAATTTAAATATCAACTAATAAGAATTCCTAAGGTAGAAAATGATTAAGCAGATACATTTGCTAAGCTTGCGAGTGCCAAGGTAGCTATAAATAATTGAATGGTAATACAAGAGATGTTGCAAGCCTCTTGTATAGAAGAAGTAATGTGTATTGTACATAGTGAATCTTGGATTATGCCTATTGAATCATTTCTAAAGGATGGGTGTTCACCAAAAGAAAAAGGAAGGCTAAAAGGTCAAACAAAGGTCAACCTATTTCTTCCTGGAAAATAGTCAATTGAATAAATGGAGTTTGGCTCTCCCATCCCTGAGATGCCTATAACCAGACAAAGTTAACTACATCTTGAGGGAAATTCATCAAAGGATTTATAAAATTCACTTGGTTAGCACAACTATCATGTTCAAGGTTATTTGATTAGAATATTACGGACCTAGAATAAAAAAGGAAGCAATTGAACTAGTATAGAGGTGCAAAAAATGTCAAAAGTTTGCTAAAGTCCAAAGGCAACTAGCAACAAACAAATGCCCTTGATCTCCTCATTGTCATTCAACTACTAGGGAATTGACCTTTTAGGACCATTCCCAATTGCACCCAATTAGTTAAAGTATGTGATAATGGCGATCAATTACTTTATGAAGTGGGTCGAGGTAAAACCCCTTATGCAACCATAATTTCAAACAACGTGCAAAGGTTCCTTTGGAAATTTATCATATGTTGGTAAAACCTCTTCACATTACTTTATTTTAACAACTATAGACCACTAGTAACTTCTTGCAAGTACAGTCTCCTTATGGCAATCATATCTGACAATAGAAAATAGTTTGTTGGCGATAGCTTTAAGGACTTTTGTCAAAGGTAATTTCAATCAACTTAACACTATTATCAAGCAAACAGACATCTCACTTATTTTTGTTCAAGGTTCACATCTATCAAAAATCCCTAAACCAATGGGCAAGCGGGGCTAGCAAATAGAATCATCTTTGAAAGATTGAAAAAGAAAGCTGAATGACCCCAAAAGAAAGTGGGTGGAGGAGTTGCCAAGTGTTCTATGGTCTTACAAAACCACTCTGCACTCAGATATGAGAGAAACCCCATTCATGCTTGCTTACAGGTGTGAAGCTATGCTTTCGATCAAACTAGGACAATACTCTATTAGAAAAAAAGCATTATACACAAGAAGAAAACGAAGAAAGAAGAAGAGAAGTGCTAAATATGTTAATGGAAGTTAGGGACATCACTCACCTCTCTAACAAATGGTACAAAGGCAAGGTAGCCAAAATTGCCAACAAGAAAGTCAAGAAGAAAGAATTTACAAAAGGCATATTAGTCTTCTATCAAGTAGATAGACCATGAAAGATACAAGCAAAGGGAAAGCTAGTAGCATTATGGAAAGGCCCTAAAAGAGTAAAAGACAATTTCTTGAATGGTGCATATCACCTTGAGACAATTGAAGGAAAGCTTATTCCATGCACTTGGAATGCAACACACTTCAAGGCCTACTATGTGCAAATCCAAAAGCTAGTCAATAAGCAAAACATGTAAATAAGTAATTGAATGAAAATTGAAAAAGAATATTCTTTATCATCTGCTTGATGCTCCATATTTTAAACCTAAGTAGTTAACTCGATACTATTTTAAACCCAAGCTATCCCTTCAGTACTATTTTAAATTTGAGCAGTCCCCTTGGTATTGTTTTAAACCTAAGTAGTCTTCTTTGTACTATTTTAAACATAAGCAGTTTCCTCAGTACAATTTTAAACCTGAGCATCCCTTAGTAATATTTTAAAACCAAGTAGTCCTCTTGATGCTATTTAAAACCCGAGAAACCCCATCAATACTATTTTAAACTTAAGCATTCCTCACAATACTATTTTAAACCTTAGTAAACTCTTAGGTATTGTGTAAAACTTAAGCAATCCCTTTGGTACTAAAAGACAAAGTAAGACCTTGGCACTTAAATTAAAGCAGTCCTTTAATGCTTAAATAATCATACATGACCAAGTGTAAGCAAAACCAAAAAAGCTAGATGACCCATTAGAGGTCAAATCAATCAATTAATCCAAAAATCTAATATTCTAGAAATCCCAAAATGCTGAAAAGTCCAAATAGACCTCTAACCTTAGGTCTAAATCAGTCCAAATAGACCTTTATATCTTTTCTAGCTTCATATCTTGCCCGATTTGAAGCTTCTTGTCCAATAAAAATGGTGCTGAAGCATTGCATCTTCTACAGCCACATGGATTGCCCAATCTGAAGCTCCTTCTATAGCAAAACTTATTGCCTAAGCTCTACATATTCTATGGCAAAGCTTGTTGCTTGATGTGAAGCTTCTTTTATAGCCAAAATTTTTGCATGACGTCTGCATCTTTTATAGTAAAATTGAAAGCCTGATCTGAAGCTTCTTCTATAGCAAAAGTGTGTTAGTCGATCTCCTTCTTGCCCAATCTGCTTTTTCTCTACACCTTCCCCAAATTTGCTTCTTTAAGTTATAGGTTTTCATCTTCTCGACTTCATTTCATCTTCAAGTTACACGTATGTGGTATTGATCTGCACTTCTACATGTGTGAGTACTTGTATTAGCTGCCAGTTGTACAAGCTTGCTTGTATGTTTAAATAATGCTTCACTTCATTTTTCTTATCTCACACAAAACTCTCTTATTCCAAAGGTTGTGAGAACCAAAGAGCAAGATTAGACAGTAGGGAAAGAAATCTGAGAAAGGTATGCAATTTGGCCTTATTTCACTTGTGTGTAGAATTTACTCTTCAAGAATGGTTGCAAAAAGACATGTATCATCCTTACAAAAATTTAAGTTTTCTCCTGAATGTCCCTAGCAATTTGTAGTCTGGTCCCTCTATGAATTTGTTTATGGTACCGCCCTAATTTCAAAGGGAGGGTAATCAAGATAATGGTTAAAGGAAAGTTAGTAAAAAAAGCTAGCTATTATGGTAAAGTCTGATTAGCTACCACTAAAACAATATTACTTTTACTGCAGTTATACAAAAAAGCCAGTAAATTTATGTGTGCATATGTGGTTTTATTTATTTTGTGTCACAACTTGCTACCAGAGGGGATGATGGGGTTTAGCTGAAAATGAAGCTTGCTTGTTGGCTTCCTATATATATGTTGTCTGTTTCCAGTGTAAAGTCGCTTATCCTTGCAATATTTACCTACTCAAAGTAGTCCTAAGCTAGGCTGGCAATTGCTGAACATCTTATATGCAGACGTGGGACACTTGGCCTTTAGCTTTGTTACACTTCATGGTGCTTTGCTTGGTGCAAATAGAGTAATATTAGTACACTCTTATCTTGTGAAATGCCACTTACAAATATGTTATGATCAGATTGAAGTTTATGTTGTTTGTTTAGCTTCAACACTCTATTTTGAGTGAAGGTTTATACACAATGTTGATATAATTTGTAATCTTTAGGTCTATTTTTGGATAGTAATACTGTGGAAGATTAGCCATCAACAAGAGTCTGTCATGAGTTTAATTACAAGTTATGAGATTTATTGGTTAATTCATACAAGTGTTAATCTATGCTTAACTTCATGTATTATGTGGCACTCTATTTCTGCTTGCTACTCTTGCATGCCTACATTTCACCCATCCTTATGATGTTTTCACGATGTTACCTTATACATTGTAAGCCATTGCCTTATTGGTTGATTGCATGGTAGATATATTTCACACTAAATTGCATGGCCACATGTTCATTAGATGGAGGACTAAGGTAATAATGAATTATCTACACACAAAGGTGTGGACAATCATGTAAGGCAAATCACTAATTTTGGAGTGACAACTATACCTAATTTCTTTAATCACATGAGGCTGAACTAGGAAAGGCGCTAGAAGGTTTTTGTGGTGCAAATAATTTGTTACCTTGTGCATGCACTGCATATACTACAATTGCTCTCAGAAAACATTGACAAACCTATTGGTGATGGGATGGCAAAAAGAGATTAGATATGGCAAGACTTGATGCAGCAGCTACTACATTCAGAAAATAGCCGTAATATCATACGTATGGGCCCCTATGCATTTCTTCACCAGTATGAGAAATTACGAGCCACTGGTAGAGTAAAGGATTTAGTTAATGCTACGGTGGAGGAGCAAGTGGTGAGATTTCTCCATACCTTAGCCCACAATGTAAAATAACGAGCCATGTCCTTTTTCTTCCATTGCTCCAGAGAGAAAATCAATTGACATTTTCATAACGTGCTGTGAGTTGTTATTTCACTTGAGAAAGAGTATCTGTTGCAACCTGTCGGAGCCCACGTCCCACCACAAATACTTCACAATAGTAGATACTATAATTACTTTTCGATGCACTCATTATTTGATTATATTTGGCTGTTAATGTTATATACATATTGACATATGATAGTTTTTTTGCTAGGATTGCATTGGAGCTATAGATGGAACACATGTTTATGTGAAGGTGCCAAAAGAATCTATCGCCCAATTCAGGGGAAGAAAACAATGGCCCATGCAAAACATCCTAGCAGATTGTGACTTCAGAATGAATTTCACATATGTTCTGGCTGGTTGGGAAGGGACTACACCTAATTCAAAGGTGCTAAAGAATGTGTTGACTAGGGAAGATAAGTTGAAACTCATTGGAGGTAAATCTTAAGACTTGCATTCATTCTTCATTGGTTTTTTCCACATGTTGACATTAAAATTTTGTTCATGCATGCAAGAAAATATTATCTTGGGGATGGCAGATTTTAATTGAAACATGGTTTACTCACATCATACCGAGGTGTCCACTATCATCTAAAGGAGTACTCTAATCATGCGCCATAAAATGCAAAAGAGCTATTCAACTATTGGCATGCATCACTACGTAATGTGATTGAATGGGAATTTGGAGTAATGAAGAAGAGATTCCTAATAATAGCTAGTAGAACTGAACTAGCTTACCCCTTGCAAACTATGATTGAGATTGTCATAGCATGTTGTATACTTTATAATTTCTTAATGAGGGAGGATCCTGATGAGAGATTAATTGATAAAGTTAATAGAGAATTACTATAACCTACAACACCTGCTATAGATGACCATGTCATACAAAATCAAGATGAGGACTATAGGGCAGGGGTTCAATTGAGGGAAAATATAGTAGCCCATATGTAGGCTGATTATGAACAAAACTCATAACCACAATTATTGCTTTGGTTATAATCTTATACATTGTATGGCTTCATATGACTTTCCTAATATGACACCTTCCTTTATTGAATGTTTATTTAATGTATTCCTTTTGCCCCACTGTTGATGCCACAATTTATGGTTGATATTCATACTTTAAACAATTGACTATTGTTACTATATAGAATACAAGATGCCAAGATTAAAGAGGCCAACATATGAAGCTAGAACATCCACACATGCAACTTTGTGATGGATAGAACAAATAGACTCTTGATTAATTGACTCTATGCCAGAGCAACATGTAAGGGGAAATCTCCTTGACAGACAATTATCTACAATCAGATACAATGAGGTGGTGAACACTCTCTAAGCCACATTTGGCCCAAACATTAGGAAAGAACATATCAAGAACTAGCTCAAGACATTGAAGGATCACTTAGGACAGTGCTATGATCTTTTTAATGCTTGGAGTGGAATTACCTGAGATCTGGTCACCTAGCTATTTAAGGTAGGGCCCTAAGTATGGAAGGTGATATGTGAGGTAATTCATGCTTATATACCTACATACCATATGGTCCCTTTTAAGGAAAATATGAATTGTGCATAGTGCAAGTAGCAATGATTCTAACCACTAATCATAATCTATTTTACTGTGTAGGCTAAGCCTGAAGTGGCAAAATGGATGCGAACTAAAGTCCAACACTATGACAAACTCTTTAATTTGTATGTTGTAGATAGAGCAACAAGTATGCATGCTCAAAGTGCTGGTGAGGTGAGTAATCATTGGGAGAGGGAAGGAATCAACCTTAATAACGTAGCTGAAGGCATTGACCTTTTCCAAACTAATACAAACATGGACAATAATACCTTATTAGTTGGCCACATGGATGCTTTCAATCCATCTGGTGCTAACACCAGCCACAGTCATGGAACTTCATCCTCCAAAGGTTCTAAGCATAAAGCACCTATGACTGACATCTTGGAAACTCACATAAAGAAGATGATAATGGGAATCAAGGATCTAGTCAATCAATCAAAAAAGCAAAATTTTCTTACAATAGATTTATTTTCGTGTTTAAAAGATAGACTGAAATTGCATAGAGGGGCCTCACCATCCTTGAGTAGAGTAGACCTTATTTCTATAGTGAGGAGGATGTGTGGATTGAATTAGAGGCACTAAACATAATGCTGGAGATTTGGATGAAGTGTTATCACTTTTTAGTTATGATAAGACGGTGAAATGTAAGTTTTTTAGAGTGCTACGCCCAATATGGGTTGATGCATTATATCAATTGATGTCAAAAGCTAGCTACCTTTGAAAACACTTCAAGCCATATTACAAGTCTTCTCTGAGCCTCTTTACATGGGTAAGATTATCACTACTGAAGGGATTTATTGTAATCTTTGTACATTTGAACCATCTATTATGTAGTCATGTAATATGAACCATATGTTCAAAAACTGTAATCTCAGCATTTATTTAATCCTCTGTATAGTCACGTTATTATCATTGTTATTATTATTATTATTATTATTATTATTATTATTATTATTATTATTATTATTATTAGTAGTAGTAGTAGTAGTAGTAGTCTTATTATTGACTTCTATTGCTGGACTACATTATTGGATTGAAAGCTGTACTTCTATTTGTCTGCTATTGCTCTTGTGGGAAAAGTTGTAGTAGAAGATGGTTGTGTCTTGTATACCAAGAATAAGCATTGCTGCATTTCCTATTATCTAATGCATTTTAGTTCACTATGTTTGTCTACTGCATTTGTGGTTTATCTGATTACACTATTCTTGATGTGAAAATTTTCAATAGCACCTATGGAGGAATTACTCGTGAATAGGCAGTATGGCTTTCAGGTCTGTTTACAGGTCCAAAATGGGAAATTTGCTGCAAAACATTTTCTGAAGAAGTATCCAAATGATGTTATTGTTCACTATAAGTTCATGATCCTATTTAGCTTTGTTTTCTCACTTTGCAGTTATGTCCCATCTGATGCATTGATGTGATGTTGAGATTGATAGGTGTTGGCATCTTTTAAATATCTGTCTCTGCATTCTGTCTACATGAAATGCTAAATTGAATTTGATAATGCAGATGGTCCAAAGAGCTTGGCAACCATATTGGTTCTGCTAAAGGGATGGTTATGCGCTGAAATGTTAGGCATGCTTAGAAACATGAAAGGGGAAATTGGTAGACTATCGTGCTGGTGCCAGTTCTTCCAGTAAGAGTCCTATTGTGGTCCATTTATCTCCTTCTATTAGCATGCATATAGCCTCTTGATGTTGCTGCCCCTCTCCTTTATGCTGGAATCACAGTTTATAGCCTTTTGAGATATTTTGAACCAGACAAGCATGGCTTGCATGTGGGTGTGGTTGGTCTTGGTGGGCTTAGCCATATGGCTGTCAAGTTCACAAAGGCTCTACGGGAAAAGGTCACTGCCATCAGTACATCTCCTAATAAGAAGCAGGAAGCCATAGAATGCCTTAGAGTTGACTCCTTTGTAATTAGCCAGGACCAAGATCAATTGTAGGTATGCATTTCAACATAGTTCATGTGCATGTCAAAGTTTTCAGACTAAAATAGGAATCAAAGCTAACAAATGTTGCAAACATTGGCAGGGAGGAAGATAGTGGGTGGAAGTTGCATT